>VUYV01000082.1:3026961-3224354 GCA_008711295.1 Anarhynchus alexandrinus
GGGGGCGGCTTCGGGCTAATGGGGGTGTCGGGGCCACGCGTGGGGAGTGGGGGGTGAGTGGCCGTGGGTATGGCTATGGGGGAGCCTGGGGTCTGTGGGGTGCGGCCCTGCAGCGGGGCCTGGGGCAGGGAGCGTGTTGGTAGGTGTCCGTGCAGTGATGGTGGGTCGGTGTGCGCTGCTGGCAGGGAGGTGGTGGTGAGAGGGTTTGTGCACAGGGCTTGTGCGAGTGGAAATGAGCGTGTTTTACCTTCCACGCCGTCCTCTGTACACGCACCTCGTGGAGTTGGTGGGGAGGGAGCAGGAGCAATATTGCTTCTCATCCCTCCAAGGTGGGAGCCTGGGGAGACTTTCTCACTGTCCCCTTCTCCCACCTGCAGACAAAGCGACAAACCCCCTGAACAAGGACTTGGACTGGGATGGTATCAATGCTTTTTGTGAGCAGCTCAATAAGGAGCTAGAGGGGTAAGTGCTTCTTCCTTCCCCTAGGCTGCTCTGGGTCACAGGCCTGGGTTATGATTGCATAGCCAGTAAGATGCAGTGGGGTTGTCCTGAGAGCTGAATAGGCACGAAGCCTCTCAAAGTGGGGGTGAGTGGGGGGTCCTGGTCCACTAACAGAAGGTTTCCACAGGGTTTTAGTGCCTTATTAGTGCCTTAAACTTGCAACATGCTTTTCAACCCTGGATTCCCAGCTGGAAGCCCTGGTACCAGCCTTTTCATCAATAACCGGCTAGCTTTTTTTTTTTCCCCTCACTCCTTCCAGTCCTCCACTTGCTACCCGACTTCTTGCCCACAAGATCCAGTCTCCGCAGGAATGGGAAGCTATCCAGGCCCTCACGGTAAGGGCATCTGCAGGCTGGTAGAACTAGATGGAGGGCCAGGGTGTGGGGTTGCTCCAGTTTGACTGGAGGAGCACAGGAAGCTTTGAACTCCCTCTGAGAAAGCCCCGGAGCTCCTGAGCCCTTGGGTGGGAGAGGGGCTGAAGGTAGTTCCACAAAAGAGGAGGGGTGACTGGTAGGAAAGGTCTTGTTCCTAGGCAGGGTCGTAGCTTATTGAAGTCAATGGGAAGCTTTTTGTTTGCTTAGTGTCATTGTGGATCTATGCTGTGAAACCCCAGTATTTGTCAACTCTAAGGGTATCCCCTTACATGGGCTGCTGTTGTTTCCTCCAAAGAGGAAAATCTTCTTTCTTCCCTTTGGAAGGGTGATTGGCCACCTGGGAGGGAAAGGTGGTGTCCCTCCACACTGCTATGAGGATAAATAGCTACAGGCTCCATGCCTGGCACAGGATGAGCAGGAGGGAGCTGGCTCTTGAACCTGCTGCTGACCCTATGCTGGGGCTCACCCGGCCCCTCTCCCCAGGTGCTGGAGTCTTGCATGAAGAGCTGTGGGAAACGCTTCCACGATGAGGTGGGCAAGTTCCGCTTCCTCAATGAACTCATCAAAGTGGTGTCACCCAAGGTGGGTCTCAGGGCATCATGCTGGAGGGGACTAGAGCCTGATGGCAGGAGGGCTTTAGGAAGAAGTAGTGGCTGAGCATAGAGGTCAAATGCCCACTAGGATGTGGGGGAAACGGGACAGTGCTAGCAGGAGATTTAGTCCTCATTCCCAGGTGAGTTTTTCACTGGGAAGGTGAAGTTTCACCCCTCTGCTCCTGGCTGATTCTTGATGCAGGAAGCTGAGGGCCAGCGAGACATGATGCAACCAGCACTTGTGAGACTATTGAGCTCATTTGCGTGCCTGGAGTCACCTTCCCTGGATCTCTGTTGGGCCCTGTCTGTGCTGTGTGTGCTCATGAACCTCCCTCAGCTTTGACATCGTGACCGTGTCTCTCCGGGGTGTCCCAACCTGGTTGAGACACTCTCAGAGGGCAAGTCCAGGCCTGGTCAGTGGTGCTCTGGTGAGTCCATCTGAAGCACCAAGTCATTACCTGCTTCTCTGCAGATGCTGCTGTTCCTGGAGCAGAACAAGCTGTGTGTGCTGTCCTGTTCAGTCAACTCCATACACCAGCAAGTATGGAGTTAAGGGAACCCAAACTAAATATGACTAAGGAAAACCTTCATCTGCCAGTCATAGCTTGTGATCTATGATGATGAATAGTCAGGGACAGTGACAGCAGCACCCTTAAGTCCTCTTGCTAGGCGCCCTAGGGAATGTCCTCTACCTTAAGCCACTGGCCTCTGGCGGCACGTGCACTGTTTCTACCACCAGTGCCTCCAGCAGAGCCACAGGAGAAGGGTGAAGGATGATTGTATAGCAGGGGGAGAGCTGTAACATTTGCACACCTCATCGCTGTGTGCTGGTCATTTGGGGCTCACCTAGCTGTAAAGGGTGCCAGGCACTTGTGCTGGAGAGAGCCCCTGAGAGAAAGGGCTGGGCCCTGCCCCAGGGACCATTACCCATAGTCCTTCCCCTCCCAGCCCTGCTGTCTGCTCATTCCTGAAGGGCTGCCTTGCCAAGCAGCTTCTGTAAGCAGTACCCTTTCCTTCACAAGGTGACAGAGACCTGCCTGAATCTTCCCACCTGTCCCTGTGTGTTGTTGAGGGGCTGCTGGTGCAGCACTTCTCCCACCTCTTGTGTTTCCTGTGGTGGAAACTAAGCGCAGCATAGGACGTTTTGCAAGGGCCTCGTGAGCTTTCCTACTTGCTTCCTCTTTCCTGCTCCCTGTGCCGTTGGGAACGGTCTCACTTCTCCTGGGGGAGGGGGTGAGAAGAACAGGGCAGGCTTGCAACGGCTCAGATCCGCTTCAAGCCACCTCTTCTCTCTTCCTGTAGTATCTTGGCAGTCGGACACCAGAAAAAGTGAAGTCAAAGATCCTGGAGCTGATGTACAGCTGGACACTAGGGCTGCCTCATGAGGTGAAGATCTCAGAGGCCTACCAGATGCTGAAGAAACAAGGTGAGAGGCAGTGGTGTAGAAGGGGAAGGTGGATGGATGGTTTGCCCTCCCTCCTTTTTTGTCTGGGCAGAATCCGAAACAGCCTCCCTTTCCTGTGCCTAGACGCAGCACATCCATTAGTCCGCCTGATTGAGCAGCAGGGGCAGGCAAAGGAGCAGGTGCCTTTGGGCTCCTAGCTGAGCAGAGGGAGTTGCTGGTGGTCTGAGGAGTTTTATGCATTGGAGGGGACATCAGCTTGCTCTGGCAGGAGGTGGGGCACTGGAAGGGGCTGGGGCTGGAGCGGCTGCGAGTGCTTTGGCAGTCAATGCTGGATTTTTCTAAGATAAGATATTGATGGAGAGTGGGGGGCAGTTCTTGCATGAAAACACAATCCAGGATCATGGGTAGTGGGAGTAGACCCAAACCCCCACACCCTGCCTGGGTTTGGTGGTCTGTTAGAGAAGAAATGACCTAGGTGGCAGTGGCATCCCTAGTGGGTGAGGCCTCCTGACTTCTCTATTGGTCTCTACTGCAGGGATCGTGAAATGTGACCCAAAACTGCCTGACGATGCTACTTTTCCACCTCCTCCCCCTCGGCCCAAGAACATCATCTTTGATGATGAAGAGAAATCCAAGGTAAGAACTCTGTGCAAGGAGAGGGACAGTAGGCAACATCTTCCCTGCTCCAGGATTTCCTGTCCTCCTGGGGTGGAGGTCCAGAAAAAGTCAAATCCCCTGCTCCACATGTGCTTCAGAAAATGCATCGCAAGAATGCTGAGGGCCTGCTGCAAAATCATGACAAGGGAAACAGCCAGAGGTGGGGAATGTGGGTCTGTTTGACCTTTGGAGCTCTTAGCTGCAGGATGGTGCAAAGGGTGAAGCGCTGACTTTAGCCCAGCAGGTTCTGGGAGGTTTGCTGCTGTACGGTCTCACGGTCTCCAGGCTTCTGAGTTATCTGGCCATGAGGTTTAAATCCCAGCCCCAGATGCTGCTGCTGTTATCTCTTCCCCACCCCCAACACTGCAATCTGCTTATTGCCCAACTACTTACCCCCTCCTGGACCCATCCTATATTGCCTTTCCATCAGAATTGTGTCACCACTCAGGCAAACCTCTGCCTTATCAGTGCTGATACATTTAAACAAGTATTAGGCTCCTCTGGGTCTACTTCTGCAGCAGAAGTGTGATGCCAGTTTGCTGCAGGGGATATATTTTGCCTCCATGGGTCACAGCGTGCAAATGAGGATTTGCAGGTCACCAGTCAGACTGTTCACTGACTACAGAAGGAGAGAGAAAGTGGGAGTTCTTCCTCTTCACCAACTGCACCAGCAAAGAGGCATGTGAGGAGGTCTGAGCTAGGAGTCCATTGCAATCCTATGGCAATTCCTGTGTTAAACTAGGCTTTCTCTCTCAGTACTAGTGCTGCTGGGGTCTGCATGGTGCGTAATGGGCAGGCAGGAGCAGGTTTTGAAGGCAGGGGGTCTTCAGGGAAAGACCTATCTTACATAACCAGAACCACAATGGGAATAGGAATACCAGCGGTACTTCTTCTCTCCCTGGTCCCTGATAGCCCACAAGCTCTCGTGGCTGGGCTTTCAAATTGTTGTCTTTGTCCACTGTCTCTGCCAGCTATGGGTTTGGGGCAGAAGTTGCAAGAGTGACTCTGACTACCACCCCTCAGCTTGGGCTCAGAGGTACCTTTTCTTGCAGATACTGGCTCGTCTCCTGAAAAGTTCCCATCCCGAGGACCTCCGGGCTGCCAACAAGCTCATCAAGGAGATGGTTCAGGAGGTGAGGCTGGGGAGAAGGGGAGCTGGGCGGTCATAGTCTGGGTGACAGTGGTTGAAACCAAGGAAGCAGTGGCTCTCTGTCCTCATGCAGAGGACCTTCTGCCGAAAATTTTGCAGCGGTAGCTGCTAAGGAGTCCATGTGTGATTTGTGCCATCCCTTGGCTACTTGGAGGAATGGCTCTGGATGCTTTCTGTGGCCCAAACCCTGCTACAGAACTAGATTTGCCGCAGTGCTGCTCATGTCTGGCAAGTGCTGGCCCAGAGATGATCTGGAGTTTTCCACTGGAGGGGGGAGCTGTTTTGAGGGCAGCATTGCTGTGCCTTAGTCCCGGGAGTTGGCGTGTTGGCTGGTCCAGCCTTCCTCCTCTCCAAGTTGCAGACAAAAGCAAGGACATCCTTCCCTGTATGCTTCCCCTCCAGGACCAGAAGCGCATGGAGAAGATCTCCAAGAGGGTGAATGCTATTGAGGAGGTGAACAACAACGTGAAGCTGCTGACAGAGATGGTGACAAACTACAGCAGGGGGGAGACAACGGAGAGCAATGAGGACCTAATGAAGGTGAGGAAAGGCCATCCCAGCATCCTTCCTGAGCTTAGCAGAGATGGGTGACCCTTATCTCCTCAACTTCCTCCCGCCTGTTTTGCACCCCAGCTGACCATCCTGCTGCTTGACTCAGCACCCCTTTCTCCTCTCCCTCAGGAGCTGTATCAGCGCTGTGAGCGCATGAGGCCCATGCTCTTCCGGCTCGCCAGTGACACAGAAGACAATGATGAAGCTCTGGGTAAGCATATCTGGCCTTTCTCGTTTTGTCCCCTTCTCTGTCCATCATCTTTCAGGGACCATGTGCTCAGGCTGTCCATGGCATGGCATCTATCTGCAGCCACTGCTCTGTTTGAGGTGGCTGCTCGCTGTAGGTTGGTGTATGGCTTGGCACTAAGTGGGGACACATGGCTGCAATCAGCAGTGTTACAGGCTTCCTGCACATCACTGTAGGAACTTTGGTGTGCTTGTCCTGCTGAGACTGCCATGGAGGTGTCAATGTACCCTGATGCAGTTTGCAGCAACAGTTGCAAAAATGCTCTCTGCAGTGGGCTGCTGTCAGCTCCTTGGGCCTTGCTTTGAAGGAATAGACAGAGTTGAGGTATAAAAGTCACTCTCTTTGTTTCTTTACGATTTTCAAACGTATTTCCCACCTATTCCATTTCAGCGGAGATCCTGCAAGCCAATGACAATCTGACACAGGTGATCAATCTCTACAAGCAGCTTGTGCGGGGAGAAGAGATCAATGGGGAGATGGTGGCCGGTCCCATTCGAGGTGAGGAGACTTGGGGAATGGGGACAGGAAGGTCAAGCAGAGGGACCCTGTTGCTGGTTTCCTGCAATGTAAGAGAAGATTGAAAGAAGTGGAAAGGTGAAACCTGCAGGAGGTCAGAGTGGGGTTGATGAGTTGAGGAGATGGCTTGTGGAGATGACTGATGCATGAAGAGAGGGAATTGGAAGGAAGAGCAGAGGTGGAATTCCCTCTTCCAGGTGTGAGGAAGGATGGGAACTGGCCTTAGCACACTGGATAAGGACTAGATAAGGTTTCTGTCTCTCAGCTTGTTCCTTCTTTGCAGGGAGCACCTCAGCACTTCTGGATCTGTCAGGGCTGGATCTTCCAGCAACAGGCCCTTCCTACCCAGCGTTGCCCACCCTTTCAGGTGGCTCAGCAGTCCCCATGCCTGACCAAGCTGGCTCTGTCTCCTTGCTGGATGATGAACTCATGTCTTTAGGTGAGAAGGCCAGAGCAAAAGCTCACTATTCTCTCCTTGACTCTGGACAGTCTGCATGGATGGTTCTTGTGAGAGATGAGGGAAAGCTCTGGGAGAGGTGAATAATGAAAGACCAAGAGGTGGCCTTCACTTAGCGTGAAGGAGAAGGAGAGAAAGACCCTACTATGATTCTGAACTTCAGTCCCATGGTGTTTTCCTGACTAGTCCGAGAGAGCCTGCAGGGATATGCCCCCTCATTTGCTATGGGAAAACTGACCTGGCAGGTAAATCAAGAGTGACGCAAGGGCCATCCCCAGATGGGATCACAAGGGTGGATCACCCCCAGCTCCTCATGTTTACTCCTTGCAGTTGAAGTCACAAGCTATCAACAGACGCATGGGACTTCCAGAACTGTTCACACGGAAGTCTTGTGAGGTGCCAATCCTAGAAGGGTCTAGAATCCTGCTTTTTCCAACAAAGTGTCTGTTTCCTAAGATAGGTGCTTTGAGTACAACAGCATGAAGTAGACAACGTGGTCAGTGGGGCTTGTCAGCCCAGTAGTATTCACTTCTCTGCCAATTGCAGTGAGAACTAGACTGTAAATGAGGATCTCTGGGCAGAAAAAAAACACTTACCACCCTCCTGGCTCTCCCCCATGCAAGGATGGGGGGCAGAGATGGAGACCACGTTGGTGGTTCTGCCCTGCTGTCTCTGTGTCTTATTCAGGCCTCGTTTAATGCGCTTGCCCACTTGGAAGCTAAGCTTCATGTTTGCTTTTACTCCTGGCAGGCCTGAATGACCCAGCACCACATCCTGCCCAGGCTGGTGACAGCGGTGGCTGGAACAGCTTCCAGGTAATGTACTGGGAGCTGGGGCAGAAGGTGTGGGGAGGGGTGGTGGAAGCAACAAATGGAATAGGCTGGGAAGTGTCCCAGGTAAGATGGTTGGTGCTGATGGGCAACCCTGCTTGGGGGGGCTCTCCTGTGCATTCTTCCTACAGTCATCGGATAGCAACGAGCTCAGTATCGCCCCTGTCATGGCAACGCCACCAGTCAAAGCAGATGCTGGCGCATCCTCCCCCAAACCTTCTCCTTTCACCAGTGGCCTGGATGACCTGGATCTCCTGGGCAAGACTCTGCTGCAACAGTCTCTGCCTCCAGAGTCCCAACAAGTGCGATGGTAAGTAAAAGAAGATCAATCTTGCATATCTCCCCATCCTTTCCATTTCTGGGGTGCTGGACATGACATTTCAGTGCCCCGTTCCACTCCTCACTCTCTCTCCCTACAGGGAGAAGCAGCAGCCACCCCCCCGGCTCACCCTGAGGGATCTCCAGAACAGGAGCAGTTCTGGCACCACAGCCCACAATCCCAGCACTCTGCCTGTGCTCCAGAGTGTTTCCCCTAACCCCACGCTGCCCCTGACCTCAGAGCTGCCTGCCCCTGCTACGCTTCCAAAAGCTGCCACCACAACAGCAGGAAGTACTGCAGTCCCACCACGGCCTCCTGCTACCACGCTGCCCCAGGAGATCTCGCTGGCCAACATCACTGTGCCTCTGGAGTCAATCAAACCCAGTGAGCCAGGGCGAAAGAGGGGGGCAAGCTTGGGGGGAACAAACCTTGCACACATGGAAGGGAAGAATGTAAGGAAAGTTCTTGCTTGTTGAATATTGTCAAGGTTGAGGAGGAATGGTATCTTTGTCACTTCTATAGAGTTTAGGTGATGGGGAAAGGTTGTTGCAGGGCCAGTTCCCTCCTGGCTGACTGCTGCCTGTCCCTGCCTTTCCAACAGGCAGCATCCTCCCTGTGACAGTGTATGATCAGCACGGCTTCCGCGTCCTCTTCCACTTCGCAAAGGATGCCCTGCCCGAGAGGCCTGATGTGCTTGTGGTGGTGATTTCTATGCTTAGCACAGCCCCGCAGCCCATCCGCAACATTGTCTTTCAGTCTGCTGTCCCCAAGGTAAGGTGGCTGCTGGGGCTGAGGTCCCCAGGCTGGGCTGAAGTGTGATTTCTCCCTTTACAGGAAAGACCGGGTGGGTGGAGAGTGCTCTGTGGGGCTGAGAGTGAGTTGTGTTGCCTTCAAATTAGCAGGAACCAGCACAATGTTTTTCTCTTTGACTAGACAGTAGAAGCTCCCCAAATACAGGAGCGGGGCCTCTGGCTGCCAGGTCCCCCTCAGGGGATGCTCTTCTCTCTCCCCAGGTGATGAAGGTGAAGCTACAGCCTCCCTCAGGCACGGAGCTGCCGGCGTTCAACCCCATTGTCCACCCCAGTGCCATCACACAAGTCCTGCTGCTCGCTAACCCACAGAAGGTAACGGCACCATCCCTGGGGCATGAGCAGGCTGGTCGTGCTGCCTGGGCAAAGCCTGGTTACCCTGTCCTTCTTCCCTCTGCAGCTTTCTAGAGGCCTGAATGGTTTGTGCCTCATCATTTTCTTCCCCCATTTCTGACTGCTTATCCTTTCTCCCCTGTCTCCAGGAGAAAGTAAGGCTACGGTACAAGCTGACATTCACCATGGGAGAGCAAACCTACAATGAAATGGGGGATGTGGACCAGTTTCCCCCGCCGGAGTCCTGGGGAAACCTCTAGGGCTGCCACACGTTGCAGGCACTACACTTCAGAGTCCTTGGGAAGCCAGCCCTGCGGGGCTGGANAGGGCCAGAGGGAGCGTGTCTTGAGGAGGAGAGCAGAGATGCCAGGAGATGTTCATCCCACAAGACTAGGAGTGGAGTGAAAAGTTCATGTGGGTGAACAGTTGCCTTCCCTGCTCTTCCGAAGGCATCACTCCCTCCCCAGTCTGTCCAGCTTCTCTTCTAACCCGGCTTTCCCCCTAGGTGCAGTGGGGAACAAGGATGAGGAGCTTAACAGCTTGAGCCTGGGGCAAGGCCTAGCAGAGGAAGATCCTTTTCCTTGTCTGTCCCCGCCGCGCTTCCCAGCCCTTCAGCTGCTTTGTGCTCTGTGGTGCTCCCTCTTGTCCCCCTTGTCTCCTCCTTGGAGCTGGGCCCCAGTGGTTCCGTCTGGTGGGATCACACTGGAGCTGGTGTGGAACGAGGCTGGACAGAGACTTGGTGTCTTTCTAGCACCAGAGAGCGGGCAGCTGCCCTTGCTTTGGGGGTGATCAGGGAATCTTCCCATATCCCCCTTCTACCAGCTGCCAGCAGAGCTGTTGGTGGGAGATGGGCCCTGGGGTGGGAGCCTGGGGCTGGGAAGGTCTCTCTGCCTTCCCATCCCCTTCAGCTGGAGCTCCTGGGCACTGAACCCCCGCAGTGAGAAAGCTTTATCTACCACAGTGAGCTTTGGGGTCTGCTGCTGGACTTAGTCCTGCATGCCAGCCCTGAGAGGGGTGTGCTGGAAGGAGGGGGCATTCAGTCTCCCCACAACCTCTTGCCCAACAGGGAGAGGAAGCAGCACATGGTCTTCCTCCCCCTGGCTGGGCCGGAGAGCGTGGTGGGGCTTTCTCAGATCTTCAGTGTCTTCTCGCCGGCGGGTGAGTAGGTGATGGGCTGGGCAGTCGAGGAGAGACTAGAGCCCAGTCCATCACCAGGGGGCACCACTAAGCTCTGCACTGGGAGCCCAGCGCTGCACTGGGGGGGGCCGGGGAGGGGGGGGGGTTACAGCTGTGCCTTGTGCACCTTCACCCGCAGCCGTGGGCTGGCCTGGCTCCCTGCGGCGGGGAGGGGGCTCGCCCCAGCCGCCTGATCACTGTGACACAAGAGCGGGGGATCTGCAGGCACGGAGGAGACCAGGGGGGTGACACGTCCCGAGAGGTCCCCATCCCCATGGGACTCGCGGCCACAGGAGCCGCTTCCCATCCCTAAGCTGGTTTTAACAGGCCCTGATCTTAAAAGCAAGGGCAAGCTGCGCCCTGCGTTGGCTTGCCAGAGGTAGCAGGAGATGGAGGGGAGCAGGGTGCCTCACGCTCTCGGCTTGGGGGAAGCGAAGGTGAGGTGTGTTAGGAGGTGGGCGCAGCGAGTGGTAGAGGAGAGGGGGAAGGAAGGTCTTTATGCTGGGGTTCTGCTGTGTCTTACTTCCCTTTCTGGTCTCTTTTCAGGGTTTTGTATGGGTTTTTTCTTTGCAGATCTTGTTTGGTTCTTGACAGACTTGTATATATTTTCAGTGCAAAATTCTGTAAATGGAAGAAAACAAAGAAACAAAAAGATTTAAAACGAAAACGCCCGGCGCGAAGAATCTGCTGTATTTATGGGAAATAAAGAGTTCTTTCCTGATCCTGTCCGTCTGCCTTTTGACCCAAGAAATAAATTTTCGTCTCCCTTTCCCTGACTGTGGAGGAACTGATTCCACCCTGCGAGGGGTCATTTCAGCTCCGCTCCTGCCCCTGCAATCCTGTAATTCACCCGTTGCTCACCCTGAGCCTTGCCACGATGATTTCCCCACTCCCGTGAGCAGGGAGAGGGGATGGTGGAAGTCCCCCGACTGCTCTCAATTCCTGTTTGAGAGCAGAGCTGCTTCCAGGCTGTGAGCTGGCTGCTGCCCGCTTCCCTCCCTCCCTGGGGGAGACGGTGGGCAGGGGTTGGTACCCCACAGCCCAGGGGGAGCAGGGCTTGAGCTCACTCCCGTGCCCCACACGGCTGTTTGCAGCTTCACCGCTGCCTGTAGCAGCGCTTCTTCCTCTTCCTCCAGAGCTGCCTCTCGGAAGCAGCTCCCCAGGGGCAGTTTTGGTGCAGGGTGGGGGATCTACTTGGGCAAGCAGCAGCACAGGGCTGGGAGCGGGTCTCTGATGTTGCATGGGAGGGAAGAGGCCACGGCTCGGCCACTGCCTGATGCAGCCAGCGAGAGGCTGCAGAGGCTTTTCTGCGTCTTTGCAATAGGTGCTTGAAGCCCTTGCCTGCTTTCAGTGACCGCAGCGCTCTGTTAAGAGCACCCCCGGGGCTTGTGGCTGGGGGACCAGGCACGTGTGGCCACAGATTTAGAGCAACCTGGGGTTCAGGCAGGCAGAACGGTGCTCGCTTGCTCCGTCCCTGCTTAAAAACAGAGGTCTAGCACTGCTTTGCTAGGCACTCACTGGAGGCTCGCTTCCCCTCAGCAGAGCCTGGCATCCCCCAAATTATTGCTTCTCAGGCTTTGGAGCACAGGTGGAGTGGCCCTTCCGCCTTTTTTTCCTTTGCTGCTTGTCTCATCTGCCCACAAACTGACCGCTTCCCGTCTGGGCTCGGGTGCTAGTTCCTTTGCCAGCCACGTAACCCTGCCGACTGCAACCTCCCTTTGCTCTTAGTGCAGAAGGAGGAAAGTCCCAGCTGCAGGTAGCCCAAAGATAAGGCGAGGTTTGCATCCCACAGAGCCAGGAACAAAGGTGGTGGTGGTGGTAGTGTGAGGGGGATGTTTTTAGACACCACCACCACCCCAAAAAAAAAAAAAAAAAAAAAAGGAAAGCTGAGCCCTGGTGCAGCTCTGCAGAGAGCAGGCAGCACCCAGCCCTGGGAACCGGGAGTTTGTGGTCCCCGTGCAACTCTGCACGGGCGCTGCTGCTCTGCCCTTGGCCCATCCACCCTGTGCAGAGGAGCCCTGCCAGCAGCGGGGGAGCGGGGAGGAAGGGGGCCTCCCCAGGGCACAGGGCAACAGCCCTTCACCGCAGCTTTGCGGTGGCTCCGGGGAGCCTCGGCGGCAGCAGGGAAGGAAACTGGGGTGGGTGGTGCAGACGGGGTTGCAGGGGTGGGCTGTGCTGCTCGCCCCCCCCCCCAGCTTTGGTCCCAGCGAGGGGGCGATGTCGCAGGGGAGGAGAGGCTGGAGGTGCACCTTTGAGCACGGAGAGGTGCCTGAGGGAGGCTGGCAGAGTTTGGGTGACCAGGTAGGGCGGGAGCAGTGGGGTGTACATCAGGCACCCCGTATCCGCCGCACAGCCAGCTGGCACGGCCACGGGCTGCCCCGCGGCGCAGCTGGTGGTGGGCATGGCAAGGAAGGGGGGGGGACACACAACCACCCCAGCTGAGAGAGAGAGAGCAAGAAAGAGAGCGTGGGCCCTTCGCTCGGGCTCGGCAACAGCGTGTGCTTGTCCTGCCTTGTTACGTGTTTGCTGTAATAATATTTCCCCTTTAAGGCTGGGCTGAAGTTATTTATACTTGTGGGGTGGTGACAGGAACACAGAGAGGAGCAGGAGCCCTGAACTGCTCTTACCTGATCTGCGGCGAAGGGGCGGCCGGAGGAGGAAGGAAGCTCAGCAAAAGAGAGGGAAGGAGAGAAGGGAGTCCGAAAGAGGGGAAGAGAAAGCAGGCAGGGCATCCCCAGGGAGGGACAAGGGAGGGGACCAGCCGGGGAGGCAGAAAAAGGGGGAAGGAGGAAGGAGAGGAGTACGGAGGGAGAGGTTCTCCGGGAAAAGCAAGGGGCAGAGAGGCTCTGAGGAGCCGAGGGGCTGCCAGCGTCTGATGCCAAGTGTCGCCGAGGGGTGCTGAGCGGGCACAGCCAAGCGGAGCGGCTCTCGTGGTCTCCTCCCGGCTCTCAAGATGATGAAGAGGCAGTTTAATCGGATGCGGCAGCAGCTGTCCCATCCCAACATCACCAGCCGGTAAGGACTTCTCTACTACCTGTGCCGGAGGGCTGGGAGGCAGCGGGATGCGGGTCCTGGAGGGCTTGCGCCAGGGCTAGACTGACCTTCCGGGGCTGGTGGCCAGGGGAAAGGGGGAACGACCCTGGGTTTGGAACATCTTCAGTGTAAGCTGAGGGGCTGTGGCTCCCCGGCTCCCCAGTGCCGGTGAGGCAGTGGGAAGGCTGCACTGGTGCTGCTCAGCAGGGACATGATCCCCAAGCCCGGCTACCTCTCCCAGGGCCCACAGATGCTGTGTCCACCTGGAAACAGGCCTTTCCAGAGCTTGGCTTCCCCAGGATGTGAGCGCAATGGAAAGGGACCTTCCAGCCACATGCCCTTTGCTGTGCAGTGACCAGGAAGGTGTTAGCAGCTAAGCTAAGCCCAGGGTGCCTCACAGGAGCCAGATGTCCTACATAGCTCTAGGAGCCCTGCAGTGCAGGTGTCTCGGGACACCCTTCAAGGAAAGGACAAGCGATCCTCTTATAGAAGACTTACAGCTTCACACAGATCTCTCTGGCCCCATCCTACCTCCATCGCTTCCTTATTTTTCTCTTCAGCTTTCCAAAGCTCTCCCCTTGCAAAACCCAGAACTGAAATTTCAGGGCTGGGCCCTCCCTTCCCAGCCCCCTCACTCCCTCTCTTCTACAGCCACCTCCACAGGTTCCCCAGCGCTGGGAGGCTGAGCAGCACCAACCGTGTCCCCTGCACCACTGGGGTCCTTCAGCCAGCCCAGCAGACCAGACACAGGGAAGCAGCTCCTACATCCTGGTGGCCTCTTGCTCTTTTTGCATTCCCCAGAGGGGAGCATAATCCCCTTTCCGATCCCTCCTCCCTCAAGATGTCTCATCTCCACGTTGGATGTGCCTCCCTTTCGTTTAATGCCGGGGAGGCAGGAGGTCTCAAGCAGCTCGTGAAGCCCAAGAGCAAGCTCTTCACCCGCTGCAGAACCTCTCCTCTGCAGGCCACAATCTCACGTGATTTTGCTTGCCTTCAACCAAGCCGCCTCCGTTTCCTGCGGCTCCACAGCCTCGTCCCGTGTCGGCTCTGGCGGGCGGTGAAAAGAGATAAACATGAACTGGGGAAAAAGCAGCAGCAGCAGCAGCAGCAGAGGGAGAGCAAACGGGGTTCCTGGGGCGCAGCAATGGCAGCGGGCCATGAAGCGAGGTTTCCTCTATGGGAGGCATCAGGGAGGTTTGGTGGTGATGGCGGCTGGTGGGTTTTAAGTTTGGTTTTGAGCAGAATTTGCTGCAAACTGAAAGTTTCCTTTGCCAGATTCGCTCCTAATATCTGTTGCAAAACCAAGCAGAAAGCTGGTTTCATGTAGGCATATCTGGAGGGGCTGGTGTTGGTCTCAGTCTCCAGCTTGACCACAAAGATATCCTTGCTCCGGCGCTGGTGGCCCCACAACCAGCAGCTACCCTGGCCTGCAAAGATGCATGCCAGGCTCCAACAGCACTGCCCTGGATTCACCTTCAAGGGAGAGGCAGGCGGCGGGCAGTAGAAGGTTTCACCAGCAAACATCCCACCCCTGCCATGGCCCCACTCTGGGCACCCTGTCTCCAAAAAACTGGCCACATCTGGACGTTTTGACTGTGGTGCTCTGAACTGGAAGCCCTGATGGGGTGTCCACCAGCCAGCAAGGCTGGCTGCCTTGCCCTGCTCCTGCTGTTCTCATCCCCCTGGGCTCATTCTGCCCATAGCCTTGTGACTGATGGTTCAGGTCATAGCCAGCATCTCCTGCTCCCTGGAGCCCAAAGAGAGATGGGTGGGACACATAAGGAACTGCCATCCCAAGGAGGCTGGGTGGAGGTCACCCCCATCTGCTGATGGCTCTTTCTCCTTCCTCTGCAGAGCCCAAGAAGCAACCGAGCTCCTGCCGGAAGATTTGCTGCAGGTGAGGCACGGGCTGGGCCGGCAGGCGTGTGCCTGCTTGTGCCTGGGTGTGGGAACCTGCCCCCGCTCCTGCCTGCGATTTGCCCTGCCGGCACGTCCAAGTCACGGGGCTGGCATCTGCCAGCGTGCCAGAGGGTGACTCCAAGACCACAGTGTTAAGGGAATGGCTCCTGCTACGGGAAATGGCTTCGCCAGCTGCTCACAGAGGGATGAATCCTGACTGGGAGCTGTGCTCCCTTTTCCCTGGACTGGGGATGCTCTCAGGCTGTGGTGGGATGCTGGGTGGGCTCACCTAAGCCCAGAGCTGGGTGGTGGCGAGATGGCCTCTGGGCGCCCATAGTTGGTGAAATGGCTTCCCCAGTCCCACCTTTCTGCCCCCAGATTGAGCAGAGGATCGAGCCGGCCAAGCGAGCGGCTCACAGTGTGTCCAAGAGACTCCAAGCCTGCTTGCAGGGGCAATGTGGCTCCGAGATGGACAAGCGAGTGGTGAGTAAAATCCTCCCTCTGCAGCCCATGCTCACCCCAGCTCTGTGCCCCACCAGCAAAGGGGTTGCCAGGCCCCTGCTTTGCAGGCTTTGCTGAAGGGTTGCCTAAAGTCCTGCACTGGGTACCATATCCAGCAGTGGCCTCCAGCAGGTGCCCAGGTAGAGCAGAGCAGGGCAACCCTCTCAGCTATCACAAACTTGAGGCTTCCTGAGACAGAGATGGTGTCTTTGTGTTGAATAACCCTCCGAAGCCCAGTTGTCCGTGTCCAGCCAATGGGGCTGGGTGGGCCAGGGGAAGATGTGGGGACCCAGCACAGGGTTTGGCCACTTGCTCCCATGCCATGGTGGCATGCTTCACAGGGAGGGAGCTGCCACATGCCAGCTCACCATCCTTTTCCCGATTCCTTGGCTCTGTGCAGAAGAAGCTGCCCTTGATGGCTCTGTCCACGACAATGGCTGAGAGCTTCAAGGAACTGGACACAGATTCCAGCCTCGGGTAAGTGCCAGTAGGAGAAAGGGCTGAGGGTGACCCCAAAAGATGTCCCACCCTGGCAGAGCCACTATCTTGGCTCAGGGGCTCCCACAGCCAAGCTGAGCTGTCAAACCCTTTCCTCAGAGATAATGTTGGTGTCACAGGAGGAGAAGGAACAGCCAGCACCTTCAGCCTCCAATTGCAGAGGGGGCCAGGGGCTGGCTTAGGGTCCCACGTGGGTATGGGTATGGTGGGGGGTGTTGGATCTGTGGGTGGCATGGCTCCAGCCTGCAGTCATTTCATCTCTGTTCCCCAAACAGGAAAGCCCTGGAGATGGGCTGCTGCATACAGAGCTCACTGGCCAAAATCCTGGCTGAGTTTGAGATTGCCCTGGAGCACGATGTCCTGCAGCCGCTCAACAAGCTCAGTGAGGTAGCCCTGACTGCCCTCCCGGCTCCACTCTCCCATCCCACCTCCCCTTCCCACATCCCCAAGCCTCTGCAACTCCCTCTGGCCCCTCTCTCCCACAGGAGGAGCTTCCCATCATCCTGAAGCGCAAGAAGACCCTCCAGAAGTTGATCTCTGACTGGAACACCATCAAGAGCCGGTACGGGGTACACTGTGGCTGAAGGCAGGGGGCAGGGCACATGGGGTACAGCCTCCAGCCAGGTTGGGGAGAGAGGAAGATGACGGCCCTGGGGAGCAAATTTCCCAGGGCTGGGAGTGGAGTTGAAAAGGCAACAGCTCTTCAGGAGTGCCCAGCCAGCCCCTCTCTGTGGGTGCATCCCACTCTGGGCTGAGCTCCGTGGCACAAGAGAGAAGGGCAGTGCTGTTGCTGAAGGCAGCAAAGTGCCCTGGCACCAGCCATGGGTCACTGATGGCTCATTTCCACACTGCCTTCTCTCTGGCTGGAGGGAGAACAGGAGGGAACACCTCAGGAACGTGGTTTGGGAAGGGTCCTGCAGACCCTGGGTGTTTCAGGCAGCTGAGTGCTCCCCATCTTGACCCATTGGTGTGGCAGCATCTTCCTCTGGGTGACAGAAGTGAGAGGCACTGGCCTAGGAAAACCACCACAGAGTAGCACCGTGATTTGCCATCCCCCTCACAGTCCACCTACCCCTTCTGCACACCCATCCCACTCTGTATCCCTGGGACTGAGGCTGTGGGTGTGCCTCTTCTCTCCCACCCCAAAGGCTGAACCAAGCTGCCAAGAGCTCCAGTAACAGCACTGGCACTGGTGCTGGCCCGGGGGCATCTTCTGCTGCCAACAAACTGGAGATCTTGAAGGAAGAGGAGGAGGAGGTGAAGAGGAAGGTGGAGCAGTGCAAGGTGAGAACATCACTCGCTGTCCCCCACGGGGCAGCTCTGGGGCTGGAGACCTGCTCCCCTCCAGCGGCTCCATCCAAGGTGGCCACCGTGCCAAGCCAGATGCAGCCAGCCAACACATGCCACAAGGAAACCGGTCCCTCGAGGAACAGAACTAGGGAGATGCCCCAAGCCCAAGGAAGAAGAAGAGTAAAGGATTCAAAGCACAAGCTGCTGCAGAGAGGATGCTCCAGGGACTGAAGCAGGGAGCTTATGGGGTCCCCCTGGGCTGGGAGCCAACCAAGCTGGGGTCTGTGCTGGGTGGCAGGGGACTTTCACATCAGCTTTCTCCACTTCTGCCCTGTTTCTCTGAAAAGCCCTGCGCCTTGTCTGGCAGAGCCCATGGGCTCACCAGAGCTGGAGGTGCACCACTTGTGCCAGGACCTTGACTGTAGGGCAGGTCACTGCCACTACCCAAGCTGGGTAGCAAGGCAAGGAGGAATCCCCCCACAGTCCCAGACTGCCTTACTACCGCACCCCAGAGACCCTGTCTGGGCAATTCATGGCCTGGATGGGGGGCTTTGTGAAGGTGTCCCCTCTTCCTTGAGTGCCAGGGAGGAGGTAGAAGGTTGCTCTTCTCTGTGTCTCCCTTCCCAGGACGAGTACATGGCTGATCTCTACCACTTCTCCACCAAAGAGGACAGCTATGCCAGCTACTTCATCAGAGTAAGTCCTCTCTCATACTCCTCAATGTGTGAACATCTCCTGGGGTATGTCTGAGCCCAACCTTGTCCCTGTCCACACCAAGCCCTCTGGCCATGGCAGGAGATAGTCCTAGGCACCAGCAAATGCCCAAAGGTGGCCTTGCTCCATGCACTGTGGGTTAATGCCACCACTAGCACCAACTGCACACAGAGGGGCTTGTCCCAACGACCCTCCCTCTCCAGTTTGCTCTCTACCCCTCACTATAGTCAAGGTCCCACGGGCCCCGGTGGCGGTTTCCCTTGCAGCTCCCCCTTTGCCCTGTCTCCACGTGGGTGCAGTGTCCTGGGGATGGGGGTCTCTCCAAGAGGGGCTGGTGCCAAACTGAAAGCTGTTTACCTGTACCCTGTGCGGCAGCTGCTGGAAATACAAGCCCAGTACCACCGGCAGTCCCTGGGATCGCTGGACTCGGCTCTAGCGGAGCTGAAGGAAAGCCACAGCCAGACAGGTACCCGCTAGCTTTCCAGGCAGCCCGGAGAGGGCTGCAGCCGAGCTCAGAGGATGTGACAGTGGCTGGCGAGGCTGGGAAAGGAGATTTTTCCCTCCTTGTGCCTGCTGCTGCCTCCCACATCGGGCTGGTGGGATGGGAATCGCAGCCCGAGATGGGCTGGGGATGCTGCCCTGCCCTGCCTCTGCTTCCTCCCAGCCAGCCCCGGCTCGGAGCAAGGTGCTGCAGTGGCTAGATGCTGGATGGCCCTCATGGCCGCCATCCCTCACAACATTCACCTCCCTCTTCCAGAGCCCTCCTTCGCTGCAGACACTCCAGTGGCAGGGTACTACGGCGTCCCCCTAGAGACGCACCTCAAGAGCTTGGGCCGGGAGATCGCGCTGCCCATCGAAGCCTGTGTCATGATGCTGCTGGCCTCTGGCATGAGGGAGGAGGTAGGCAGTGTTCCTGACCCCCCCGCCACACTCTCCCCCAAAATGCAGCCGTCTCTGCATCTCTTCCCTCTTCACCCCATCCCCAGGGACTCTTCCGGCTGGCGGCGGGTGCCTCCGTTCTGAGGAAGCTGAAGAGCAGCTTGGCCAGCGGCTCCAACGCCCTGGAGGAGTTTTACTCTGACCCCCACGCTGTGGCCGGTGGGTGCCAGAGAGGCGGGACAGGGGGAGACAATCGGGCAGTCCCTGCCGTCCCCCAAACACCATCACCCCCGCCGCTCCCCCTCCCCTCCCAGGTGCGCTGAAATCCTACCTGCGGGAGTTGCCCCAGCCTTTGATGACCTTCGAGCTCTACAACGAATGGGTCAAAGTGGCCAGGTGGGTCTGGGCATTGGGGTGGAAAAGCCTGGTGGGGCTCAAAAAGTCCCCCTGCCACCCTCCCTCCGTCCCTCCCAGCACTCGGAGCAGGGCTGCTCAGCCTCGTTCGCCACATGGGGAGATAAGGACACAGCACCTGGTCTGTCCCATGCTCAGCAGAAATCCAGATGGCCCAAAATCTCAAAGAATAGCAGTAAAAAACATGGCACGGTGAGGGAGAAGGCTGCAGCCTTTTTGATTGCAAGAAAAGCTTAGCCTGTGAAGACCCACTTGGCCTCAATGGTGTCAGCCCCATCTCACCAGGCCACCAGCCCAGTTTGGCCTCTTGCTTTCAGGGTGAATGGGGTGGTGGAAGAGGCACAGCAAAAAGCCTGGGGGAAGGGGGAGAGCAACCTTTCTAAAGGCATCAGCTCAGTGCCATTGACCCCCATAGTCCTGGTGAAATAGGGTTGTTGCTTGTGGCAAGGCAGTGCTCCCCCCAGGGCCCACCCACAAGCTATATTCATGTCATATTAAATCCCTTTGAGCTTTTGGGATGCAATTTTGTCAGTGCCCAGGCAGCAGCAGGGCATCTCCATTCCCACACAGGGCAGACGACGCTGGCCTCCCTCCCTTGCATGCTGTGTCCCTCTCTGCCGTAGGGAGCGGGCTGAGCTCTCCGTTCCTCCCTCTTCTCTCTCGCAGCTTAAAGGACGCTGACGGCCGCGTACAGAGCCTGCAAGACACCTGCAGCCGCCTGCCCCGGGACAGCTACAACAATCTGAGGTGTTTTGCAGGGATGGGGCTTCTTCCGCCCCAAGCAATCACTGGGGGCAGCTGTTCCCTCCCCTAATCCGTACTTACTGCTCCCTCGCTCTCCTTATAACCCACAGGTATCTGATCAAGTTTTTAGCCAAGCTGGCCGAGCACCAGGAGGTGAATAAAATGACCCCCAGCAACATCGCCATCGTGCTGGGCCCCAACCTGCTATGGACACAGCAGAGCACAGGGTAAGGGCTGGCTTGGAGGGGTGGGAAGCAGCTCAGGGTGTCCTGAGCACTAATGCCATGGGAAAGGCTGATCCTGCAGCCTTCAGGATCATCTAAAGCACCTGGGCCTCTTCCGTCCTCAAGTGTCCCTTGTCCACGCACTCCCCAAGCAGCACGTCCCCTCGCTAAGCACACGTCCACTCAGCCACTCTGTAAAGTAGCAGAGGAAGAGGCTGAGACCCAGAGCACTTGCGACATGGATGGCCTCCAACACTGTTGGCCTCCAACACCGAACTGAGGTTTCTGGAACAGGGAACAAGGCCACCTCCCACCCTACCACCCCCTTGGCTGTCTCCCCTTTGGGCTCTGCCCCCCTCAGGAATGAGCACCAAAAGGGTTCATGTCTCCCAAAACCCTTTTCTGATGCCTCTCCCACCCCTGTCTCTCAGAGATCCTGTGCAACTGGACTTGGCCTCAGTCTCCTCCATCCAGGTGGTGGGCGTGGTGGAAGCCCTCATCCAGAACGCGGACACCCTCTTCCCTGGAGGTAGGGCCAGGGCCTCCCTCGGGGGGGCTGCAGCAGAGAGTGAAGGGGGGAGGAAGGGAAAGGGACATTTCTCCATCCCCAGGAGGAGGAAAGTGGGGGCTGCTCTGGTTCCCCACCATGGGATCACCGGGGGAAGCTCTGCACAGCAAGTGCTTCCTCATGGGATGTCTCCTTCTTGCTCTCCACCCAGAGATAGATTTCAATGTCTCGGGCATGTTCACACCACCTGCAAACAGCGGACTTGGTGAGGCCACCTCAGTGGAAGAGCCGTCCCCTGAGTCTCCTCTGGCCAGCACCCCCGCTCTCTCGGATGGAGAGGTGTAAGTCCAGCGGAAGCTGGGAGCTCTGGCTATCCCAGCTCTCCCCATGTCCTCCCCTCATCCCACCCCACACCATGGGCCATATCCTTGCCAGATGGATGCTAGGTGCCTCACAGCGAGGACCACCATGCCCGACCAAAGGCTGACTTGCCCCATTCTCTGTGTAGCACCTTGAGGGACCCTGAGGCCAGGTCCCAGCCGGCATCCCCACCAGCGACCATACCGTCTTCTGAAGCCACAGGGCCACCAGCTCTTCAGATGACTGACGACACTGCCCGCAAAGGTTAGTGAGCCCCAGACGGCACAGTGTTTGGGAGATGATACCTCCCCAACTCCACCTCCTCTGCTTTGCCTTCATCCCACCATTCTCCACACCAAAGGGTGCTGGGGACATCACTGCCACCAAACGAGAGGAAGAGCCTCTGGCTGGGGCAGCACAGCCAGGATCTGGCCCCTCATTGCATGCTCCATCCCCAGCCGAGGTGGGACTGCAGTGGTGGATGTGGCCGGTCCTCCAGTGTGGTGAACACCACCTGTAACGAGGTGTCAAAACTTGTGGCCCCTTGTGAAGGAAAGAGGGTGGGAAAAGCCTCCAAAAGCTGGTGTGCGCTTGGGTCTCCAGTATGGGAGCCAGGCAAGGAGCAGCTTGTCCATCAATCTGCCTGCAGCCCGCTGCCTGACTGATGGCTGGCACCACAGCCCCCTCTGCCCCGGGGAGAGACCCTGGCAGAAGGGACCCCAGCCCACCCCAGCTTTCTTCTCCAGGCAAGCGCCCAGCTCCAGCCCGACCCACCATGCCACCACCACCACCCGTGGCCCAGCCCCGGAGCACGGCTCCTGGCCCGGCGGCCCCCGAGCACGCAGCCAGCCCCAAAGCCCGGCCACGACGGATGGCCGGGGCACCCAGCCGAGCCCCCTCCGTCCCGCCGCCGCTCCCTCCCCAGCCGGCACGCCGCCACAGCCGAGACACCCCGCCGTCCCCAAAGCCTCCCGCCAGTGAGGCCGAGGCGGAGGCTGCCATGGACTGTGCCCCGGACGAGGGGCAGCCGCTGCCTGTGGGAGGAAGGAGCCCCACGGCCACGTCGCCGCCAGCAGGACAGCCCACGGAGAACTGAGCAGGGCAGGGGGCGCAGGGGCACCACAGGGCCGGGGAGATGGGGTCCGGTGCCCTTCTGGGACCCAGCGCCCCTCTGGGACCCAGCAAGCACTGTGGAAACACCAGGGTGGCCCGAGGGACGGCATGCCCCTCCAGCTCCTCCATCTTGCTCCCTTGGCTCACGCCAGCCGGGACCCTCTGCCCACCTCCCTTCACTCTCCCATCTCCATGGAGCCTTCCTCCCTGTGCCGCCATGTCCCTGCTGGGGAGCCGGGCTGGGCTTAAGACCCTGTCACCCCCTAAGAGACCCAGCTCCTAGCCCAGGTCCCCCCGACTGTGGATGAGCCACCCCCTTGGGTCCCCGTGGGGTCCTCCCCTGCCGGGAGCCGGAGGGGTGGAGGGGGGAAGGCTCCCAGGCACTGCCTGCAGTCTTTGGGCTGGCCTGGGCAGGTTGGCGCCATGGGGCCATTTGCGGGGCACACAGCCACAACCCCAGCCCCTTCTGCCCCATTTTGCCTTAAAACATGATACCCCAGAACACACAGGCACAGGCAGATATATATATATAAATACATACATATATTTTGCAACTAAATTATTTAAAGAGCTGGTGTCACAGTGGCGGCCGGGGGTGAACAGGGCGGCACCTGGCAGCCCGAGATGCGGGAGGCCGCCTGCCTGGCAGGCTGCAGGTGGGAGGAGGGAAGGGGAGCTCCCCGGGGACGCCAACAAGGAGAGGCACGGCTCAGCCCCAGGGCGGGAGGGCAGCCGGCTCCCCCGGCCCGCAGACGGACAGGGCCAAGGGGTAATGGCGGCTCCGCTGCCCATAGGCTCCACCGAGCAGCAGGGGGCGCCCTGCCGCCGCTCGTTCATCCCGGGGGAGGCGGTGGCTGCGGGAGGGTGGCTTTAGCCAATCGGACAGCGCGCTCATGCTCCATCCCGCCTCCTCACCCCCTCCCTGAGCAGCCAATAGGGCGGCGCGGCTGTCACTTTGGGAGCCGGCCTCCCGCCTCTCGGCCCCGCCCCTTCCCCTCGAGGGCGACAGGGCAGCGCGGCTGCCGCTCGGCGCGCTCCCCGCCTCCCATTGGTGGCGGCGGGCGGGCGGAGGGGCGGTGATTGGCGGAGGGGGGGGCGGGGGCGGGACGCATCGGTCGGTCGGTCGGTCGGCCGGCCGGCAGGGCGGGAGGAGTGCGGCGGCGGCGGCATGGCGAGCTGCCGGCGGCTGAGCGGCGCGGGGCTGCGGGAGGTGCTGGGCCCGGCGCAGGGGCTGCTCTTCGACTGCGACGGCGTGCTGTGGGCGGGCGAGCGCGCCGTCCCCGGCGCCCCCGAGCTGCTGGAGCGGCTGCGGCGCAGCGGCAAGGCCGCCCTCTTCGTCAGCAACAACAGCCGCCGCTCCGTGGCCGAGCTGGAGCGGCGCTTCAGCCGCCTCGGCTTCCGCGGCGTCCGCGCCGAGCACGTCTTCAGCTCCGCGCTCTGCTCCGCGCTCTTCCTCCGCCAGCGCCTCCTCGGCGGCGGGGGGAACGGGGGCGGCCGCGTCTTCGTGCTGGGAGGCGAGGGGCTGCGCGGGGAGGAGCGGGACGCCGGCCTGCGCCTGGCGGGCGAGGGCGAGCCGGCGCCCGGCGCCGCCGCCGAGCCGGTGCGGGCCGTCCTGGTGGGCTACGACGACCAGTTCACCTTCGCCAAGCTGGCGCAGGCCTGCGGCTACCTGCGCGACCCGCAGTGCCTCCTGGTGGCTACCGACCCCGACCCCTGGCACCCGCTCAGCGACGGCCAGCGCACCCCCGGTGAGCCCGCGCCCCCTCCCCTGCTGCCCCCGGTGGGGGGGTATGGGGGGGTGCTGATGGCGGGGTTGGGCTCGGTTGGGGTTTGCCGTCCCAGGGCCTGGCGAGGTGTTCCCCTGAGCATCAGGGCGGGCAGGGCTGCCCTCACGCGTCCCTGCCAGCTCCCCAAGCTGCGTCCGGCACCCGGCTTGCCCATCCTCTGTGGTGGGATCCGGGGCGCTGAGCTGCCCGCAGCCGGCACCCCGTTAGCCCACAGCTGCTTCATTTTCTCCTCCTTCCTTCCCTCCCCTCCAGGGACTGGCAGCCTCACAGCCGCGGTGGAAACTGCTTCGGGCCGCAAGGCGCTGGTGGTGGGGAAGCCGAACACCTACATGTTTGATTGCATCGTGGAGCGTTTCGGCGTTGACCCGTCCCGCACCCTCATGGTGGGAGACCGGCTGGAGACAGATATCCTCTTCGGCAAGAACTGCGGCCTCTCCACCATCCTCACCCTGACGGGTGTCTCCCGCCTGGAAGAGGCGCAGGCCTACATGGCCAGCGACAGCGCCGCTGCCAAGGATCTGGTGCCCAATTACTATGTGGACAGTATTGCAGACTTGATACCGGGCCTGGATGAGTAGCAGTCTGTACATGTGAGGGCAGAGGGGTCGGGTTCCCCATCCCAGATCTCCATCTGTTCCCATTTCTCTCTCACTGCCCTATTCCCTCAATTCCTGGTTTCTTCACATTCCAACGCCCTTCTTTGGGGGCAAAATGGGGGGAGGGTTGGCAGGAGGGGGCAGGGCTCAAGTTGTCTCCTTTCTGCTGAGAGCTATCCACGATGGACAGAGTCCTTCTCTCCCTCATATGGCAGCTGCCAGCATCTCTGGGAGAGAGCTGGAGGCCTTGAGGCTGACAGGGGGGTCAAATCAGTGTGTCGGTGTGGCCTCGCCCCCTGCAGGGGTTAGGGACCGGCTGTCTAATTATTTTTCTCTTAGATAACCAGTGGCGGCCTTTTACTGCTGTCCCTTTGCTGGTGCTGTGTCCCTGCAGTCCTTGTGGTAATCCCCTCCTTGCCAGGGGACTGGTTGGTGTCACCCACCCGGTCTCCATCAGTGCCAGGGTGTGTGGAAGGAGTGTGCCGGAGCTCTGGAGCGATGAATGAGAGCATCGCTGCCTCCCACGAGTGAAAGGGAGCATCACCTAATCTGTTCTCTCCCCCATTCCTTAGAGATGTTTCCCCCACCACCCCCTGCCCTGACTCAGTTAATAACTGTGCCAGTGTCCATCTGAAGGACTATAGAAAGGGAAGAGACTGGTTTGAGGGGTTTTTTTTTGTGCCAAACAGACAAGCTGTGAGTGCGCACAGTGGGTCTGTACTTGTACCTTGTTTTCAATCGCCCTTTCCGAAGGGGCTTGTGAAGGAGAGAGGGCTCCTTGACCAGATCAGCACAGCAGTAATGAACTGTACGACTCTCCCCAGTTCCCCCTCCTCAGTGGATTTTGCCATAGTACGGTGAGAGAAAAGGGCTGATGGGGGTCTGTGCTCCGGCTGCTGGTGTGCAGGTGAGATGTTAGTGGTATTGTCACTGCTGTGAATGTGTCGCAGCCCTCAAAATCATTCCTTGCTGCTTTGTCTTTATACGTTTTTTTTTTTAATTTCTTGGTCTTATTTATCAAACTTATTTATTGTTCAGATACTGTATTATTTGTATAAACTATGCTGACTGGTTGCACCAAGGGGACGGGGGGGTAGTGCCTTTGGGCCTCCCTTACTGTCCACGTCCCATGTTGATGTTCTTACACTCACCATGTCTCTGTATACAATAAAGTGTGAGCGTAGGCTGGAAACGTCCTCCTTTTTGTGCCTGTGGTCCCATCAAGATGAGAATGGCCCGGGTATCTTTGATCCCTTGAAGATGAGGACATGACGAGACCTTTCCTCACTCAAGGGGGTGCTGCTGGGTAGACAAGAGAGGGGTGGAGAACATCCTGTGGACAGTGTCTGCATGCTGCTGTTTGCTGCTCTGTCTTACTGGGATCTCATAACTGGAGTTGAGGGTGGAGGTGGCCAGTGGGGCTATGGCATAGGGCGCAGGGTCCAGCCAGGTGAATTGGAGCAGCGAGCGACGTGATCTTTGCCAGCTGCCTTTGCATTTCACAGCATGGGTGATTCCTTGCTGGGGAGCGGTGACTTGTGCTGCGCCTGAGATCTGCCAGCTGCTAGTCGGGTGGACCCTGATGATCCCAGTGGCCCTGTGCAGCGGTGTCCAGCCCTGCTAGGGTACAGGTGAGGTGCCATTTCTGTCACCCACGTGTAGCTTGCAGAGGGCTGAGAACTGGCCAGGTAAGGTTTTGATGTGACACTTCTCAACTACGCTAAGCTTTGAGTGAAGGGGAGCTGGGTGTCACCATACCCCTGGAGGTGACCCTCACTGGACTGTAGCTTGCCATGCCCTGTGTCCTCTCCCTGCGTTTGGCTGTGGTCCCAGGCAGGAGGGAGAAAACAGATTGGGTAAGAAGAGTGTTTGAAATCGCTTCGATGTACTTTGCCTCCCTTCCTTGTACGGGAGCCAAATCCTTCCCTTTTGTCTGTCAGACCCCTGTAGCAGCTGTTGGTGGTAACCAAGCATCGCATCTCCCGCTTGAGAGGTCAGCTGTTCAGCTGAATAACCAGCTTCAATGTAAGACAGTGCTGTGTCAGCTCATGTGGCAGAACTAGATGCAACTTGCTGGCCCTAGGATAATTCCAGGTGCTGAGTGTCTCTCCCCTGCCCCCCCCCTCGACAATAACTTGGAAACGGCCCTCCAAAACAGAAAAGCATCCAAAGAGCTCTCTAAAGACTGCCTGTTGTCTTAATTGGTCCACTTTGTATGTGTCTGTCTCTCCCTTTTGTCTGTCCCATCTCCAATTAGACAACCAGAGGACTGGTACTCCCATAATGAGAGCACGACCAACACTTGTATCATCAAGCAGAGGCAAGATCAAGACCTTATGTGTCTGCTAACTCTGGCTGCCTAACTAGAGATACCCAGACCCTGATTTATTTTTCAGAGCTCTCAGTTTCTGTGTCAGGCTGAAACTCGGAGCGCTGTTGCTGTGACCTGGGGCCACAGCTGGAAATGCTCAGTACGGCTGCAAACTGCGTAGGCTGAGTTGGTGACATATGTTTGTACGGAGGAGACGGTGCACAGCAAGAGCATCTCCAGGAGATGCCCCTTTTTTTCTCAGGTGCTTTGAGGGTGAATGCTTCTTGTGCTCTCTGCCTTGTTTGCTTTGTCCTTTCCAGCTCTCCCAGCCAGCAGACGGGAGGTTGGAGGCTGTGGTCTCCCAGGCTGGCACACCGGGAAACAGAAGGGGATCCATGAGCTAGCTGGAGTGTTACAGCCTGTGTTTGGACCTTCTCCAAAGAGACTTTGGAATTCATCCTTTGGTTCCCAAATCGTGGGCCTGCAGAGTAGGTTTTCTTTTTCACGTGGCTGCTACTGAAAACAGAGACGATGGCTGATCCCTGTCTCTTGGGATCGTGTAACTTCTTTTGATCTAGTGCACCTCTCCCTGAGGGCTTTGCTATGAAGCAGAGGTGGACTTGGAGCAGAAGGGGAATAGGCTTTACCTGGCCTTCCCTTGGTTCTTCATGTAGCTGAGGCCACCAGGCAGGGGTGACCTGTGTCCTGTAAATGCTTCCTCCCCACAGCAATGGAAGCAGAGGGCTAAGTGCTGACTCTAGCCATGGACCTGCTCTTGCTTTGAATGGGGATGAGAGCAGCCCTATAAGGGTCCATCAGGTCTGCCAGGCTTTGGTTTTGTGTGGCTTCCCTTTGCTACTATCGCTCCTGTATGTAATGAATGTGAGTGTGAGCAGATCTTATTAGAAAACTAGACTCGAAGGGTCCCTGAGGGATGGTGAGTTCCCCATCCAAGCCCTTCAGACATCCATTCAACCACTGACATTAAGGGGTCTGTGATCCTCAGTGGGTCAGGCCTTAGTTCTCTCTGGGGTGGGTCTGGTGGGGCTGCAGAGCACATCTGCTATTGAAACTGAAAAAAGTGATGGCTCCTGCCTGGGCAGGCTGATTTCTTCTTATCTAAAGCAGTTTCTCTTCTTGGGTTGAGCGTTCAAGGAAGCAGTGCAGTTGCCAGGGAGCACAGGGCTGTTGAGAGTGGCAGCGCGTGGGAGGGTGGAGCGATTGGGAAGCCCGGCTTGGTGTAGAGTGGGGAAGGGTATTTATTTTCTCACCTTCAGAAAACTGCATCGTCCTTTCCTGCCATGCAATAGAGACAACACCCAGGCAGGTGGCAGTTGTTCAGTTACTCCAGGAACCCTCGTATCCTTCATCCGTAAGTGTGGTTACTGTGGCAACCGCTGGCTGGATGATGTCAGCAGCAACTTGCCAAGCATTATCACCCGCTCTGGGCAAGGCCCAGGGAGAGCCTAGGGATGCCTGTGTTCCCCTGGCTGGGGGAGAAGCAACTTCATCTTGCCTCCTGGGCTCTAGCCATCCTTAGGCATGGATGGGTGGCAGAGGCAAAGAGCTGCGAGAAGTCTTTCTGGACTCTTGGAAGCTTGGGGCAATGTGGAAAAGGGTCAGATATAGGAGTAGGTGAGCCTGCTTCCATAAGAAACTATCCCTTGAGCCAGAGTGGACCGACCTATACTGCTCCCATTTGTGTGCAGTGTTCGTGATGTGATGGTGGGTAACCTGGAAGCAGTCTGTGTGCGCTTCTCCATGGCCATCTGCTGCTTTCCTCTACCGCTTTGTGACCTCTGGCTAGACTGCTCTCACCAGCCTGACTTCTAGGTCACTGAGGCTTTGGCAACCTGATGTCCCTGACTTTGAAATGTTCTTCGTCATGCTCCTGTTTTCCTGGGATTAGCATATTAACAGGTTGTCATGGTTTAACCCCAGCCAGCAACTGGGACCGTGTAGCTGCTCGCTCACTCCCCCCAGTAGGGTAGGGAGAAGAGGGAGAAAAGGAGGGGGAAAGGGAAAAAAACCTTGTGGGTTGAGGTAAAGACAGATTAATAGAACAATAACAGAAAATGAAAAGAACAATAATAATAATAACAATCGTAAAAGAATATACAAAATAAAGTAATACAACACAAGTCACTCTCACCTGGGATTGGTTGCCCAGCCTGTTTCAAACAGTGATCGCAGATCCCTGCCCCCTGGCCAACCCCCATTTATACACTGAGCATGATATCTACGGTATGGAATATTCCTTTTGGCCAGCTTGCCCTGTCTATGCTCCCTCTCAGCTTCTATGGGAAGCTGAAAAAGTCCCGGACTAATGTAAATATCACCTAGCAACAACTAAAACAATATCTGTTATCAACATTCCTCAACATTCTTCTCATACTGAATCCAAAATACAGCAGCTACTAGAAAGAAAATTAACTCTGTCTTAGCTGAAACGAGGACACAGGTGCTTCCTATGTTCCTTCTCAAGCATACTGCTTTCTTCCCTTTCACTGAACCACAGAATGGTTGAGGTTGGAAGGGACCTCTGGACGTCATCTGGTCCAACCCCCCTGCTCAAGCAGTGCTGCCTCTGCCAACAGCCTGGGATCATGTCCAGATGGCTTTTGACTTTCTCCAAGGATGGAGACTCCACAACCTCTCTGGGCAGCTGGGCCAGTGCTCAGTCACCCTCACAGTAAAAATGTGTTTCCTGATGTTCAGAGGGAACCTCCTGCATTTTAGTTTGTGCCTATTGCTTCTGATCCTGTTGCTTGGCACTACTGAGAAGGTCCTGGCTCTATCTTCTCTGCACCCTCCCTTCAGGTATTTATACACATTGACACAGTTCCCCCAAGCCTTCTCTTCTTCAGGCTGAAAAGTCCCAGCACTCTCAGCCTTTCCTCATAGAAGAGGTGCTTCAGTCCCTTAATCATCTTTGTGACCTTTCCCTGAACTCTCTCCAGTATGTCCCTCTCTCTCTTTTACTGGGAGCCCAGAACTGGACACGGCATTCCAGGTGTGGCCTCGCCAGTGCTGAGTACAGATCACCTCCCTCAACCTGCTGGCAACATTCCTCCTAAGGCAGCCCAAGATACTGCTAGCACCCTTTGCTGCAAGGGCACATTGCTGGTTTGTGTTTAACTTGGTGTCCAACAGTAACCTAGGTCCTTTTCTGCCAAGCTGCTTTCCAGCCAAGCTACTTTCCAGCTGGGTGGTCCCCAGCATTTACTGGTGCCTGGAGTTATTCCTTCCCAGGTGCAGGACTTTGCACTTCTCCTCAGTGAACTTCATGAGGTTCCTGCCAGCCCATTTCTCCAGCTTGTCAAGGTCTCTCTGGATGGCAGCACGACCCTCTGGTGTGTCAGCCATTCCTCCCAGATTTGTGTCATCGGCAAATTTGCTGAGAGTACACTCTGCCTCATCATCCAGATCATTAATGAAGATGCTAAACAGGATCAGACCCAGTATTTACCCCTGGGGTACACCACTAGTTACTGGCCTCCAGCTAGACTTTATGCCACTGATCACCACCCTCTGGGCCTGGCTATTCAGCCTGTTTTCAGCCCACCTTGGTCTTTCCTCACCCAGCCCATACTTCCATTGGCTTCTCTACGAGGATCTCATGGAAGACAGTGTCAAAGGCCTTATTGAAGTCAGGGTAGACAACGTTCGCTGCTCTCCCCTCGTCTACCAAGCCAGGCATTTCATCATAGAAGTTTATCAAGTTGGTCAAGTGACTGACGCTTCAGGAAGACAACAAATGGGCCCAAAGATATTAATCGGTGAGTAGATGCCTTTAATATGAGGAACTAATGATCATCCTGGCTGGGAAGTTGCTAGTGTTCAGCCACATGACATGGTAAGAAACCTGGGAGGATCGGGAAGGTGTTGGGACTGGCGGGACAGAGGAGGTTTTTTTTGCATGGGAAAGTGCCTCCAGAGCCAAGAAAGGATCATGATCCTAGGAACGCGCTAGATACTTGCCCAACCTGATGTGAGAGTCCCCCTTTGCCAAGGCAGGCACCTCTGGCGCCACCCTGTCCTGCAGCAGCTGGAGCAGGGAGGAGGAGAACGCGCCGAGGAGCAGCAGCCTGTTACTGCCTGCCCTGGGGAGGCAGCCAGCGTTTGCTCTTCCTCCAGCAGCGGTGTGGGTAGAAGTCCCTCCTCTGCAGCACAACTTCCCTCTCCTCACTCCTTACACCAGGCATTACCTCCTCCACCCCATAACATGGGCTTTCAGGGACCCCTTTGCCATTCCCATGTCATTGTCCGTCTTTTTCCTTCCTTATTGCTGCCTCATTCGCTCTACGGACTCTGAGCCCAGCAAACTCGCCAAGCAGCCCAGGAGGCTTGCGTGGCTACGCACCTCCAGGAACTGCCGCTGTGTTGTTGGGCTCTGCCTGCCTGGGAATTGTGTGTGGATAATGTATTGGAAGTGCTCCTGGCAGACAAGCTATTCTGGCACTCCATATAGTCCCTGGGAGATACTGAACAGCTGAACCTGCTGAGAGCAATTAAAAGCCATTATTATTAGAGAGTTGTACTGGTCTTTGTAGCTTCAGTATACCACCACAGCAAAGCACTGTCAGCTCTGTAAGCATTCAGCACGGAGACAAGGGAGACACGATGCCAGAAACATTCCCAGATCACAGGGCAGCTGCCTGGGACCATCCAGGTTGTTCTGCCCCGTGATTTAGCCTGCTAGATGTGCAGCTCCAGCAAATAGCAGTTTCCGTTCTGTAAATAGGATATTGCTGAGCACTGAGATGCTCTCTTCACTTTTTACGGGTGAGAGAAACCTGTCCACCGTTGTCCATCAGGCTGTAAATCAGGTTGTCCGAAGCCCTGTGCCAACCTTTCTGCTCGCCAGCCTTGCTGAATGTCTAACCTGGGTCCTGCAGAAGCTGCACAGAAAGTGGTACCTGGTTCAAATCCAGGGGCAGGAATTGCTTCCCTACTTGACCTGGTTCAAGTAACCTGGAACAACTCAGGTGATACTGTTTTCTGTTTCTTCACTGTGCTGTTGCACTACAGCTGCCTGTGTGTGATTTAAGTAGTTTACCACTGCAGCATGGATGCCAGAGGAAATTGAAGCTGCCTAAGCAGCTCCCGTGCTTAAAAACATGCTCATTTACACCATGACCTGTAGATTAGAGATTTCCCACCTGCTAGGACAATGTCAATTGTGGCCCTGCAAGGTGTCCTTTCCTCGCAAAACAGACGTGTTCCTGACTTGGTGTTCTTCTCTGGCCTAACTTGTGGAGGTTGCTGATTCAGCTAACTTTGAGCAGAGCTTAGGAGCAGTGTGGAGCGGTGCCAGTCCCTATTTGTGCACTTGTGAAGTTTGGGAGTGGAGGTGTGAAGAATGGCAATATGCTCCCATTCAGCACTACGGTACAACTAGGGGACCACGTGCCTGCCACAGCCTTGGTAACCTGGAGATTGACACGTCTCGTGAGATTGGGCAGCTGTGCTCCTCAAGTGGAGAGCGTAGGCTGTGTTTAGGCTGAGCCTCCCGATGCTCATTGCCTTGTAATCCACCACCGTCTCATTAGTTGCCTTCCTTGAACAATTTCAGGGGTGAAAGGACCTGTGTCATTGAGCAATCCCACACTGTGTTTGACTCCTGTTTGGCCACAAGCAACTCTGAATGCCCTTGAGCCAATATTGCTGGAAATCTACCTGTTGGTGCAGGTTTTTAAGCTGCGTTCTTCTCAGTTACCTGTTCAGGCAGCCTGATGTTAAGGATGCTCAAGAGAACTCTCTGCAGAAGTGGTCTTCCTCATCCCAAAGGTCACTTGTCACTGGCTGATGGCCTGGCGGAAGCAGCACAGTCCTTCCTACTGGAGCATGCCTGTTCCTCAGGGCAATCCGGTGATGGAGGTGGCTGGTCATTGCAAGTAGCACATGGTCCTGCCTGGCACATCTTTTAAGCGGCAGGATCAGAGGCAGACCCCCTGGCGCTGCTTGATGATGAAATACAAAAACTCTGCCATTACTACTTTAAGTGTGTTGTAAGCTTTCCAGAACAGCATCTCCAGCAATGGAACACACACAGCAGCAGGAAAATCTGTCTGATCTCCGTAGTGACTTAGGAAGAGAGACAATTCCCTGGAAGAGGAGTCTGTGAGTTACCCTGGGACTTCTGGCAGAAAACCTCCAAGCTCAGCAGCATCCTGTCCACTACCCATATTTCCTCCTCCTGCCCTAGCAATGTTGTGCAATGCAGGAGAGTAAGGCACCTGCACAGGATCATCTTTATCTGCTCGTTGTCTCTTGAACTTGGATGCTGTGCCAGGTGCAATAAGCAAATTACTACGTCTCTAGTAAGTCATCTGTCTAGGGCTCTCATTCTCCCATCTCCCGGACAGTTGTTCTCTAGGCTGAAAATAAATCTAGAAGTAGGAGGCTTCTGCATTGTGTTCCCATTATCCTGGCTGGAGAGAATTGACACCAGATTTTTCTTTCATTTCATAATATTCATGTCAAATGTTCTCTTTCCTTTTTCCTTTCTGTTGCAACTACCAGGGGCTCCACTGCCTGTCAGTGCCTTGTACAAATGAAGCGTGAGCTGTGCATGCCCACCACCATCCGTCCCACCAAGACCAGCTGCCACCCTGTCCTTTAACACACAGCTGGGTGATACCTAGAGGCCTTCGTGCTGGGCATGGTAAGAGGAAAAAATGCAACTGGATAGAAAGAAGTGCACCTGAAATTGGTTTCCAGCAGACCACACTTTCGCTGTTGCCTGAGCCTCCTGTCTCTCTGTCTCGGAGAAGGGAAGGAGCGGGAGGCTCCGCGTCAGAGTTGCTCCACAGATCTGCAAAACCAACATAAGCTGGTGCTGCAAAAAACTCAGTTTTTTTTTCACATCGGTATGATGCTCAGCAACAGGAATGTTTTCACCACAAGAGAGGAGGCTGTGCCAGGCAGGGGCGAACAACTGAAGGTTGGAGAGCAGGATGGGATGGTCTGGGGTGTCATACTGGCTGACATGAGCTCATTCACAGAAATATGGGTTGATAAGTGGCAGCTGGTTGGGAAAAGAGTGTGAAGTCCTGTCCCTTCACACATTCAAAACTTGCGTTCCTCCAAGTTGTTGAACAAGGCCCCTTCCTGAGAGCTGAAAAGCCAGATTTATAGCCACAGACAATTTTGGCTGTTCTTCGGGCGTCAGCTTCTTTCGCTGGCCGTTGTCAACACTGCAGGGCCCCTAACTACCGCTGGCACCCTGGGCGCAGCCAGCCACCCCGCGGCTGCAGCTCTCCGTTCCGAAGCTGTTTCTCATCACAGCTCATCCCCGCTTCCCCCCACAGCTCCCGTCGGCAGCAGCTCGGTCACGCAAGCATCTCTGCTCAGGACAGCCTGGTCGCTGGTGAGCAAAGGCTGTGTCCTGGAGAGCAAATGGCGCACAGCGTGGCTGACAGCCCCACAGTCTGCATCCAAGTCACGGCTCCCTTTTGTGCGCGCTTAATCGGCTCCTTCTGTGCCGGGCTGCGCTGGGCTGTTGCTCGGCATCTTCTGTCATGCTTCCCGTTGCTCTTAGCGGGACCATGCCCCCCCTCTATGCCCTATAGTTTCAATGCTATAGATGTATGTTTTCTAGCCTGCACATCATCCTCCCTTCAATAGCTGTCTCACGCAGTTCTTCATCCTCCCTTGATGACCGCCAGGCACCCCGCTTGCTGCTTTACTCGCTGCTCCATCGGCTGCACCTCCACAGGAATTGTATTTTCTGTTTTCCAGGCCTGTAGCACTTTTTTTTTTGCCTGTTGAAGTCGAAGTGAAGGAGGACCCAATCTCTTCAGGCACTGCTGTAAAACCCTTAGCAGCAGTTTCAGGTGCCTAACTCTCTATGAATCAGACTTGAAGTTTGGAGCAGCAGGATGGGGAAAAGGGCTGGACTGGCTCTTGCGAGCCATCCGCAACCCCTTCCAGGGGGTCCAGCAATCCCAAAACCACTTATAGTGCCCATTTCCAGACTCGCGTGAAGGGCAGTTATTGATGCGGGTAGGGTGAGCAGCCAGATTTCACAGCGCAGCCAGGCACTGCCCCTTCTCCTCTGCAGGCAGGGGGAAGGAGAGCACCTGGGACTGTGGTTGCATGATGCTGGGAAGCTGCACGTACGCAGCCTTGCTGTTGTAATGGCAGCCCTCACCTTCATCCCAGCTCATTCGCTGCTGCCCGGCTGGTTTGCCCCCGAGGGATGATGTTTCAACAGGAGGAGGCCACAGACGCTGAGCCGGAGCGGGGCAGCCGCCACACCAGCGAGACTGCCACCACGGCGTGCCCAGCCCCAGGAGAGCCAGGGCTGCGGTCAGGTGTCCCGCAAGCACGGCCAGCAGCAAAGTCGAGCTTGGCACCAACTTGCAATGTAGAGAGGGAGCTTCTTGCTCCTCTGCAGGCAGAGCTGAAACACACCGGCTGGACAAAACCGTGCTGGGGAGCTGGGGCTTGTCAGTGCTTGTCCTGGTTGCACATGGAGGCCAGGGACTCCGTCCACCTGCAGCTGGTGCGGTGTTGAGATGCTACCAGTGGTGGGAGACTGGGGAGCCACCTTCGTGAGGTGCCAGGGACAGGAAGGGCTTCCTCCAGGCACCCAGTTTTGCTGTGATAACGGCCGGTGTGCCAGCACTCTGCAAAACATCAACTCACAGCTGCTCTGGGGGGTGACGGTGGGGCCCAGAGCTGGGAAGGGTACTGTGGCAACTGAAGAGGAGTGGTGGGTGTTGGTGTGCCCTGAGCATCCTCCTCCCTCAGTTCAATGGGGCCAGGAACAGTGCAGTATGGTACATTCCCTGGGGTGGAGATGCCTTGAGAGGTCTCAGGATCCCCATTCTCATCCTCAAGGCACTGCTTGCTCACCCACCATCCTGTCTCCCTCTGGCCAGGCCAGCTCTGACTGCCTCTTGTGCCACACGCCTAAGCTGGCGTTCCCATCAGCTCTGCTGGTGCTGCTGCAGAGGCTTGGTCAATGGTATTACAGCACTGGGTGATTCTGCTTAGTGGAAGTCATGGTGTTCCCAGAAGCACGCGCGCACAACCCAGAAGGCTGAAAGACATTGCATTAAAAAAGAAAGCAAGAAAGAAAAGCAGTGCGTTTCATGTTTCAGCATCTTGGGGGGACCAAAGAATTTCTTGTCTTCAGAAATACCCCCAGAAAGTAAAAAAAAAAGATAAGCTTGGCTGTGAACTGTAGTCCTTGTCCTGCTTTCCCTTGAGAGTCATCCTTCCCTGCCCACTGGAGGTACCCGCACCCTGCCATGGTGCTGGGGCTCTGTGGGGCTGGACTGAGATGCCCTTCCCTGGGCACTCAGAACAGAGGGAGTTCTGCAAACACACAAGGATTTTTGTTATTCTGCCTTGGGCAGACTTGTGCTGGGCCAAAAAAGTGAAAAAGCAAACATTTCTGAGCCACTTGTGAGTCTCCCCTGAAAAGTACATACCCAGCAAACTGGGCCACCCCATCTCCAGCAGCTCTCGGCCCTGCTGGCCACGTGCTGCTGGCACGCTGCTTGCCGAGAGCCTGCATTTCTTGGAAAGCGTCCCGTTTCCCCACGGGGATTATCTCTCTGAGCCAGCAGCCACCCTCCTTCCTGCAAGAGGGATGGCCAGCTCATGACACGGTTGGGCATCCTCACGCACTTCTGCTTCTGGGAATAGCAGCATAGAGCCCAGCGTTGCGGTTTCACTCTGAGGGGTAAAACCGTCTGTCCCCCAACTGAGCTGAGATGCAGCCACGCGCCGGGCACAGCCTGACCTTTCTGCAGTGGGAGAGAGCTGATTTTCCAAAGGGGAAATGGCCACTTGGTGGGGAGCAGGTCAGCATCCAGGGCCAGTCCTTGAGAGCATCCCCTGGGCAGCTGCAGCCCACCAGTTTTGGTCAGTCATGCTCTTCACTCAGGTTGCCTGCTTTCAAGAAGGCTGAGCCTGGCATTTTTGTGGCTGGCCTGACCCAAACCACAGCAAGCCTGTGATCCCCAAGGGTGGGTATGTGTCCGAAGGGGCTAGGTTTCCTTCGGCAGCGCTGCTTCAGCCGGCCCAGTGCCCTGGGCTTCACTGCAGAGCTGTGCAGGCACACTTTGGGACTACCATTGCTCAACTAGGGGATTATTAATAGGTTAGAAGGAGGAAGCCTTGGTTCTGGGGACAAGGTTTTACCCCCATGTCCATGGACCTTTTTCTCCAGGGCTGAATGGCACTTCCCTTCCTCCCCCACCCCTGCATCCCAAAGCATGGGGTGTGATGGCTTCTCAGCATTAGACATCGCTTTTTGGGGAGATGCAGTCTTTCTGCAAAGCCATTTTCTTCACATGACAGTTAGCAGCTTTACAGGTGGAGAAGTCTTCATCCCAAATCCTGTTATGTGCCCAGCAGGCCTGGGGAGCTATGGGAGCAGATGGTCGGAGACACCTGATGGCTGCCCCACCAGCATCCCACCAACCCATGCAGCTGGATCCAGCCCAATCAAGTGATTGCAGCAACCCAGCCTGCCTCTTCCTCCAGCCAAGGGTTTGACAACCCTGAAGCCACCCATCCAGTCCCTTTGCATTAAGTGCACCAGTCCCAGCACAGCTCCTGACCTTGTTCAGGCCACAATACATGCAGGGCCCAGGAGCAACAGGTTGGCTGTTCCCAAAAGACAAAGTTCTTCCAAAGCAAGAAAAGCTGCTGTCAGTTCATCCCCTCTTGCAAATTCTTTAACAGTTTGCAGTACCTAAAGATCCTCTCAGTGCAGGCTCAGCTCACAGGGCTTCCCTGGCCTGTCTGGGGAACTTGAAGAGGTGTTTTTCAGGAACTTCAGCCTGATGGACATTGCACAATGCAAGAAGAGATGAAGGCTGGTGTTCGGTGAGACCAGATCCCTGTAGTACAGCACCCTGCCCTGACAGAGGGCTGCCCTGGACATCTGGGGATGAACATCAGTCCTGGGGTCTCGGCTCCTTTCTCTCTGATTCATCCCCAGGGCTGTGCTTGGAGGGTCTGAGAAGCAAGGACAGACGCCCTGGCCTCGACTGTGCTCCTTGGAGGGTCCTGCCTGGGCCCATGGAGTTCAACCCGCTCCCTTGCCCTGAGGGGTCCCTGCAGGCAAGCAGTTATCCTGCGGCAGAAGGACAGGGAACAGGTAGCCCAAGACATGTGGCTAGGCAGCCTGGTGGCAGGGTGGGGGCTCAGCCCCGTTGCCCAGCAAGAGATGGTGTTGGCAGGGGTGTGATGGGCTCCCAGCACAGCCAGAGAGCAGGAGAGATGGGAGCACAGCAGCAGCAGAGGTCCTACGTGAGCCCCCATCTCCTCCCCAACCCACCAGATGTGTCACAAGGATGCTGCACGGCTCAGCCTACACAGAGGTTGTAGCAAGGCTCAGTAGTGGGTGTTCTGGCCAGAGAGATTTCTGGAAGGTGCCATGTGCCGTCTGTCGTTTCCCTGCCATGCGTGGGGTCCATGCAGGGCTGGGGGAAGGAAGGGAGCAGACGGCAGTGAAGTGATAGAGAGTTTGAAGGAAATCCAACTGAGACACCCTGAGAAATGAAGCAAGTAATAAAATCCCAGAGAAAAACAGTGCCCTGTGCTCAGGTGAGCCCACTCCTGGAGCTGCCAAAAAGGCATCCTTGGCTCAGAGGCAGGCAGTCGTAAATGCAGGGAGAGATTTCACAGGGAGGGAATGTTTTACCTGTTCAGCAAGTTCAGGAGTACCTTCGCCCACCAGCTGGGAGTGTTGAGAATGGTGGGGAGGTGAGGTGGGCAGTCCTCCCACCGAAGCCTTCAGCACAGCAGAAGGAAGAGGAGGAGGAGAGGGAGACCAGCAGCCCTGTTTTCTCTGTGGCATCCAAGCCAAGAGACTGTCTGGGCCATTTGGAGAGGGGACCAACCCCTAGGGAAGGTGGGGTTGGCACCTGGGTAGGGTAACCTCTTGACGTCAGTGGGGAGCCAGCTAGGGAAGGCTGAGTGCCTTCGCAGTTTCTGGCAGGCTGCTTCTGGTTTTGGCCCCCCTCTCATGGGCACAGGTCCTCCTCAACTTGTTCAGCAGGTAAAACCTTCCCTGCCCACAAAGCTGAGCTTGCACCCCTAGGGCAATCGAGTAAAGCACCATGTGGGGCAAGGCCCTGTTCTGCTCGCTGCTGTTTTTCCTTCCCTTTCCCCCAAATAAACAGGCCGCCACAAAGAAAGACAAACATCTTTGTTTCCAAAGCGGGAAGGACTGTCAGAATGGCATGTCTCCCTGCATCTCGTCAGGGGTTAGATAGGTCCCTGAGGGCCATGGGGAGCCCTGCCACACAGCACAAGTCCTTGCTGACAGTGCTATTGTTAAGAAGGGGTGCATTTCGGGGAGCTGGGGTTTTTGCCCCCTGCTTGTTTCTCTCCAGGAAAGTCACGGCTGATGCTTGTTTGCCCAGAGAGACTTCCCTCCCCGACAGCTCATATCCTGAACAGGCACCAGCTTGGCACTCGCCAAGGGGTATGCAGGGAGGCCCCCATTTCTGGATCTCTCCATGTGCCCCTGGGCTGGCAGGCACCCCACAGGGTGCCAAAACTGAGCTCAAAATAAGTGGCCTTCTCTTGGGGCTGCACAGCACCGAGCTCACACCATTCCAACCCAACATCTGCATCCAGCAGTGCCCCTTGGGTTGCTCCTTCCAGGAGCTCGCGGGTGGCAGAGCCGGTGAAACAAGCCCAGGATGCTCACCCTGCCTGGGTTGGGGGATGCCTCGCCCAGAGGTTGGCTTAGGGATGGGTCCTGCAAAGGGCCTGTCACTCTTGGGGCGAGTTTACACAACAGTAGACCCTGTAGGGACATTGCTTTCCCTCTAAGGTTACGTCCTTATCGTGGGCTTGACCTGTGGACTTCTCTCATCTCCCCATCTTCCCTTTGAATGGGAGGAGGTGCATTATAGTACAGCTTGAACCTGCCTGACTAAATTTAGCCAGAGGAGAGGCCAGGAGAATCTCCCCGGTTTTCCCTGTTTGGTTTGGTGGGAATGGAAATGACACATCCTGGGTGTTGTCTGCTTCTGGAGCAAATGCCCAAGGGCCTGGGGTCCGATAACTCTCAGATGTCTGGGGTTTTTGAAGCGAATCCACCCTGCACAAGAAAACCCATAGACTGTAGGACTTAAGGCCATGGACCTCCAGGGTGAGGATGAACAGGCGTGAACAAGCCCGGAGCCAAGGGCACAGGGGACACCACATGAACCATATCAGTATCTCTGAAATGTTGTCACCAGCCCAGGGTCTGGGGCAGGAGGGTAAGTCAAGCAGGTTTAGTAACCCTGTTGGGTAACCATCATCAGTAGCTGCAGCCAAGGGGAAGTGATAAATGCCCCTCTGTCCAGAAGGGAACTTCGCGGGGGTCCCACTTCTGCTTCTTGATGTTTCTGTCTCATCTTACCCACGGGGATGTGCCCAGCACCTTCCTCGATCCTCAGGCAGTGCCTTCTGCCCTCCCCTTCTGGGCTGCGCTCCCTTGTAGCCATTTACTTTGCTTTTGCCAAGAGAGAAGCTAAACCCATTAATGTCTTTCCCAGATCTGGGGGAGTCTTAGGAATCAGCAGCCTGGGGTGTAAAGGCTGAGCAACTGGTGCAACGGCCCTTGGCCTCATGGTGTACCTGGTGAATCTGCTGTGGGCTGAACAGACAGCACTGACCTGCCCCATGATGCATGCACAACAGACTGGCTACCTGTGGGATATATAGGGTACACCCCAAAATAGCTGGCTGGCTGATGGACGCTCCTTTACCTTCTACGCTGGGAGAGAAGAGCAGGCTTCATGCTCATGTGAGCAGCACTCGTCACCAAATCACTGGTGCACAGATGCTGCAAGTGCATGTCCATCCCTCTTCCCCCAGGCACCTGCTGCAAAGATGCTAAGCAGAAGCTGGCACTACGTCTAACCAACCCCTTGCCCCATTTGTGACCCTACTGCCTACTGAAAGGTTTCTCAACCAGAAGTGCATGGCCAACAATGCTTCGTAAAATCCTCAAAGCTGTCCCAGAGAAAAATCCCCACCGGTGCGCATGGCCAGGCAGTCAGTCGGCATGTCAAGATCTGTGCTCCGATTCAAAGTTTGTCAGTCCTCAGCCTCAATGTCCATCATAACGAGAGCAAGACTATGATCCTATAGAACAATGCTGTGTTGTTTACTTGGGTGCTAAGAGCATCGGCACACTTCCCTCCATTTTCCCAAGCCACCCAGTTCTGCTGGGATGTGAGCTGGTCATTGGATTTCTTCCAGAAAAGTGAGATGATCCTTTGTTTGGGAAAGGTTGAGGAGCCCAACCCTGGAGCACAAGGTGGAAGAGAGGGAGAGTATGTCTGTGCTGCCAGTGCTGGGGGAGTGAGCTTGTGCTCCTGAGAAAATGTCCTGTATTACCACCCCACCAGCTGCTGTTGTGAACCTGCCCTAGCTCCGCACCCGGAGGCAGGAACCAAGGAGATCCCAAGTGTGGACCCTATCTTTTGCCATAAGGAGTGGACAGTTGAAACCTGTACTGTGCTGAGCACCCAAGGCTGGCTCTTCCTGAGCGCTGCAGGCAGGCAAAGCCCAGCTTTGGCATCAGTGGGGTGCTTTAGCACCTGCTCTCTGCCCAAGGAGCAGAGCAAGCCAGAGAAGACAGAGGCAAGGAAGAGCGAGCTTTTGTGTGGGACATGATGATGGATGGGTGTGCTTACTGGTGGGGGTAGAGGTGGCCCTGCAAAGGGCTTCCTCACAGAGATCTGCTTGCAAAATCTCCCAAAAGAACGACACAGACTCACCACAGCAGTGATGTGCATGTACCCACCAGCCCCAGGGGGTGCCTGGCCCCATTGCAATGGGGTGGGAATCAACAGTGTTGCAGGGGATGACGCATCCCAGTGCTTCCCACTGCCTCCAAACCGTGATAGCATCGGAGAGGAGCACCCTGCGCTTTCTCTCCCCAAATAGCACGAGCCTTGGGGAAGGGAGGGTGCCAAGCCCTGCCGAAACACCCTCCCATTTCAGCAGCTGATCCCGACAGATAACAGACAGCTTGCTAGTGAGAAGGTAATTGTTCTAGCTGGCTGTAGAGTGGCAGGCAGCAGCTGGCTAACAGGGCTCAGTACCGCCTAACTGTTTGGGGCACCGAGTGAGGGATGGCACATGCAGCTGAAACACCCAAGGGGGTTTTTGGGGGACCCCAGTCAAGAAGTGGAGGGGAGTCATGGGCTACGCTAGCTTTGGGGCCTGGAGGATGTGTCCCCATTGGGGAATGATGAGCTTTACCACCTGCAGGATCCCAAGTGAGGGCAGGAGCCTGTCTGCCCAAGGCAATCTTCTTTTCTCCAGCTCCTGCTGCCTGTCAGGGCCCCGTTGCCCCTTGGAAAGGCCAAGTTGGCCTTCTGCCTGCCTTGGCTTCAGCCCAGCTGTGCTGATGCCTTGTGGTCCCATGCGGTTTGGAGGCTCTCCAAGCACGAGATGTGCCCCCAACTCTGGCTCATTGGCTGGCTGCAGACGAACATGTTTGCCAAAGCAGATGCCATGGTCCATGCAGGGTACATCTCAGTGAGAAAAACCTGACGTGCTCCAGGCTCCCTGCCAGCCTCACCTCCTGAGAAGCTCTGGTGCCTTTTCTGCCGTGTGTGGAGACTAATATCACATCCCACACCCTAGGTACCGCTTTGCATGGAAAAAAAACCACATATGTTTTCAGGCTTCTTTGTCACTCCTGCCAGCAAAGCCTATTCAAGGCAACCCTTTTCTTCAGGATTGTCATTCCAGACTGGTTTTTACACACATCACTTGCTGAAAAATGGCATGCAGCTGAGTTTCGGTCTCAAGGGTGTTGCAGGAGAACGTGCCTGTATTCCACAAACATACTTCTCCCGAGCACCGTTTCTTGGAAGAGCTGAAACCAGCATCTGGGTTACTGTAACATGTTCAAACACGGCATCCACTTACAGTTTGCATATTAAGTACAGAAACAAACCTCTGCCCAGCGCGTCTCAAAAGTCGCTTTAACAGACAACAACCTGAGACAGGGAATATGCCTCAGCAGGTCGTTTCTAGGCTTGAAATAGGCTCAATAAATGGCAGGTTTCTGAGGTACTGCAAGGACACCAATTTGGGTATTACGGCAGCGCAGAGCCGGTGGCCACAATCAGACAATACCCTGCAGCTCTCCTGTTCCAGCACACCAGTCCCGAAATATCTGACTCTCCTGCGTGGAGCTGCATTTCCTTGCCCTTGAACGCCCCGCACTAACCAGCAGCCCAGGAATATTCCTTAGTGTCGTATTTAAGCACAATATTCCCTTTCTCTCCTGCAGTGGTGGCACTGGGCTTATGTTGCAGGCCCTCTGGAAGTCATTACCCAATGTCCAGACAAGCGGTGGCAACGTTTTCCCCTCTATAGTCAGCATTTGCTGAGCTTGTAGCTCTGCTTTCGAAACATGTCATTTCTTAAAGGTTAAGTTTGAACCACGGTGCCTGCACAGCCTGAACAACGCATGCTGCACCCCAACTCATTTTCACTTCTACCCTTTCCTTTATTTCTATTTCTTCAATTTGATTTATTTAAAGAAAATTGGAAATTCACGCCACTGGTCAGAGTTTGATTTCCCATTTTCTTTAAATGAGAAATATATTATCAGTTTCAGACTGAGTGGCAGAGTTGTACGAGGTCCCTAATTGTACTTTGCCTACAGGAGAACTTGTGTCTTACTCCATTCACCTTCCAGCTTTCCCTGGCCTGCAGTCCCCCTCCGGCTCAGCAGCAATTGCCTGACCTGCTGCAAGGCTTTTCTTAACCTGCGTTTGCAGCTCTTGGAAATCCTCTACGTGCAGCAACCACCTGCTCTGGGCTGCGTCATTGCGAGCAATCTCTCTATGTCAAAACCAAGAAAGTGCTTTCCCAAAGCATCAGGCTGCCCCTCCTTGATTTGCCTTTGCTGTGCCGCCCTGGGCAAAGCGCTCTTCAACTGAAATGCAAGTGGCCTGAAGCCTTCCCAACCAGTCACCGCCTGGCTGGGATTAAAGATCTGCTAATTCCACCACTCCAGCCTCACAGTCAGGATCGTTCTCATCCAAGTTAATCGAAGGCTTGGTGCTTTTTTTTGCTGTGCTGGCAATATTTCTAGCACTGTTAGGCGAGGAGTCCTCCTGATTATCACCCAGGCAGAGGGACTAACCCAGATCAGTCGGTGACTTCTTGCTGTTCTTGCATGCTAGAATGGCACCCGAATGGCTTGGACCAACCATCTCCATGGGTTGACACAAGCTGATCTGTGCTGCCCGCTGCCACGACCCGGTACCCGGCTCCCTCTCTGCCCTCCCAGCCAGGCTGCTGTGCCTGTCCCTCAGCCACAGGGACACCACCCTGGCTGGCAGACCAGGCGTACTCCCTTCCCCGCTGTGCCCGGGGAGGATTTACACTCCAGAGGCAAGACGAAGCCCAATGTTAGCAGACAGAGGTGCAGGGAAGGAGGTGGGGAGCACGGATTTGGGGAGCTCCTGGGATGCACTTCGAGGTGTGTCTAACACATCCCGGTGTCATTAGTGTGAGCAGGAGTCATTCCTGCTTCCCCAAGCTGTAATTTCAGGCTCACCCGGATAAATCACCTTGTCCAGGTACCCTTTGATAACATTTGCAGGATTATCTTCACCACTGGAGAACATATTTCCATACTGATTTAATGAAAGCAGAGATTCCGGAGTCAGCAGGAGCCGGAGCCTCACAGACGACTCCCAATCCAGGAAATTGGATGTGGTTGGAAAGGTTTCAGCAGGCAAAGGTTTCAGCAGGCAAAAAAATGGGAGATCCTGCTGTGGCTCATTCCTGACGTGAGGGTCTGTGTCCGCAAGATAATAAAACTGAGTTTAGCACACTTAATCCTGAATTTAAAATACCACAGCCCACATAACATGAAGTGGCTGAACAGGTACAAAGATGCACTCCCAGTGGAAAGATGTTGCAAATCACTGAAGGAGTAATTGCAGCCGAAACAGGCTTTTGCCAGCTGGAGAGCAATGTATACAGGTGGACTTCGGTCACGTAGTCCACGAGCTTTTCAGCCAGGCCCTCTCCCAGTCCTCCAAGGTCATGACTCGGGATGCCCTGTCTATCACTGCATCCCTCACAAGCAGATTTCGGGGGCAGATCTTCCCGCTTTTGCTTCAGACACTTGCCTGACTGGGCTATTTCTTTGGCAGCTGCCAAACCACCTTGGTTAGAGCCACCCAACAGCTCAGCCCAGCAGTTCAACTCAACCCCATAGCGTGCAGCAGCTAGACTCCAGCCCTCAGCACGCAGGACCAGTCCGGGTATGCTGAGGCACACCAGTGCCTATCAGCTAGACCAGAAGGCAGGCCCTAAATCAAAGCTACCCGCAATGATGAAACTCACCCTTAGCAATCATGTTTCCCTCTTCAACCTCAGCTGAATTACAGCTTGGAGGTTGGGAGGGGTGGGGATGTCCATGAGGAAAGCTGGGAGCACAAGAAACTGTGCCATCTCAGCATGGAGAGATCAGCACAGGCTCTTTGGGTGTCAAGGAGAGTGCAGGAAGAAGGCTGAAGCTCTGGTAGAAGAGCTACAATGAAAACCATGGGCAGCCCTAGCAACAGATGGGGGCGTCTGGTCCCTTCTATGGGAATGATAGGTCACAGCCAGCATCGGGGGATGAGCTCAGGCCTCAAAGGCAGCAGCGGTTCTTTGAGGACTGTCTGGGATTACTCATCGTAAAAGGGCAATTTGCACTTTCCAAGGAGGAGTGAGCAGACAGGGACATTGTGCAAGGAAAGGCTAGAGAGAGGGCAGTGAGTTGCTACCAGGAGCCAGGCTGTCTCTGAAGCACGGGCCATGAGGAAGGTGCCCAGGGTCAGGACCTCAGTGGGATGCCTAACCTCTAACATAGGATGTGCTTGGTGGGGTCTTTGCTGTGATTTCTTGTGACACATGTGCTGGCTGTGAATTTGGTCTTCCCTGCCATAGAATCATAGAATCATAGAATGATTTAGGTTGGAAGGGACCTTAAAGATCATCTAGTTCCAACCCCCCCTGCCATGGGCAGGGACACCTCCCACTAGACCAGGTTGCTCAAAGCCCCATCTAGCCTGATCTTGAACACTTCAAGGGACGGGGCATCCACAACTTCTCTGGGCAACTTGTTCCAGTGCCTCACCACCCTCAGAGTGAAAAATTTCTTCCTTATATCTAATCCAAATCTACCTTCTTCCAGCTCGAAGCCATTACCCCTTGCCGTACCACTACATGCCCTTGTAAAAAGTCCCTCTCCAGCTTTCTTGTAGGCCCCTTTTAAGTACTGGAAGGCTGCTATAAGGTCTCCTGGAGTCTTCTCTTCTCCAGGCTGAACAACCCCAACTCTCTCAGCCTGTCTTCACAGGAGACGTGCTCCAGCCCTCTGATCACCTTCATGGCCCTCCTCTGGACCCTCTCCAACAGGTCCATGTCCTTCTTGTGCTGAGGACTCCAAAGCTGGATGCAGTGGAGTCTCACCAGAGCAGAGTAGAGGGGGAGAATCACCTCCTTCGACCTGCTGGTCGTGCTTCTTTTGATGTAGTGCAGAATATAGTTGGCCTTCTGGGCTGCGATCGCGCATTGCTGGCTCATGTGGAGCTTCTCATCAGTCAACACCCCTAAGTCCTTCTCCTCTGGGCTGTTCTCAATCCGCTTTCTGCCCAGCCTGTATTTGTGCTTGGGATTGGCATGACCCAGGTGTAGGACCTTGCACTTGACCTAGTTGAACTTCATAAGGTTGGCATGGCAGCTGGTTCTTTTACACCCCCTTCTCCTGGCTCCATCCTGTCCAGGACACACAATCCCAGTTTGGAGAACGCAGGTGCAGATGCAAACACCACCTGTCTCACCATCATAACCAGAGATGAGGCACTGCTGAAGTAATGTCCCACAGACATGACTCCCTTCTCTGCACTTGCACCTCCCTCTGGCCAAGAGTTTGGCATGGGCAAGGGCACTGTTTGCAGCAACAGCATCAGGTCCACTCACTCCCTTTGGCTTGGACAAAGAAGATCTTTTGCTTCCCAAAGTACAACACGGATCAGTGTCTCTCCCTGTAATACAAAGTAAGGATTTGCCATGTGATGCAGGAGAGCCCTCCTGGTGAGTAAGAGGCTGGCGGGAAGGGTGGAGGAAAAGGGACCTATCCTACTGCTGAGTTCCCACACAGCAGGTAAGCCCATGCCACCAAGGTCTGCTGTGATCTGTCCTCATCTTCCTCATCTCCATCCTTTGCAGATCAGATGGGCCGATAACCTGCTGGCACATCCCCTAGCTGGCTGACCCACCACACACTGATAAGTAATGAGGAGATGGGAGGTGAGAGTTGCCAGCTCTAACCAGCCTGGCTCTGCCCTTCTTAACCCACAGTGGCTCTTCCTACACCACATTGCTCCTGAAAATAACGGGCAAGCACCTCTGATGCAGAGGTGCTTCAGTATGGTGGAGCAGGCATCAGTGCAGCTGAGGACAACATCCCTCTCTGGTGTGCCATCAGGGTGAGCAGGGACCTTCCCTCCCCTGAATTCAGCCATACCTTGTGAGGACGCTGATCCTGGAGTTTGGATTTTGTCACCTTATCACAGTGGCCCCAACCCAGAGGTAGGAAGGGACGTATGGCATTGTACTGAAGGACATAGCCCATGGCCTACAGGCAATGGGACACCCCATGGCCCCCTTGTCTGTGGTATTAGCCTGTCATGCTAATGCCATTTAATTCAAGGCTCCTTGAAAGCCAGCAGAGACACCTGGACTTCCATCAGACAAACACAGGCTGCCCAAAGTATCCCCTCCCTCGTTATCACCTGTTATCCATGAGCTGGTCTCTAATCTTCCCAGCAGCATTTGGAGGAAGGTCCCTGGACAGGCATGACTCAAGGAGATGGTGGCTGCTAAGGTTTGGTTACAGTGCCCAGCTGCCAGAAAAGCTGCAGGAAACACAGAACCTACTCCTGACCTTTTAAATGGCCTCACCCATCTCCAACTCTGAGCGAGCAAGTATCTACACAATTCCCGTCCCTGTCCAACATTTCTTGCAAGGGAATAGTCCCTCCTAGTCCAGCCCCTGCAACCTGCTAGACTGTGGCTCCAGCAGCAGCTCATCTCCTTGGAGAGATGTCTGGGGTCCTTTGCAGGGGTTCAGTCTCGCACAATCTTGGATTTGAAACGAATGCATTTCATTACACACACATCCCAGGCAGAGGGAAGCTGCCCCTAGTAACTATTTCTCCTGCTGGTATGGAGAAATTCTCTTCATCCCACACCACATGGAAGGGATGAGGCTCAAGGGCTGAACCCTACGGCAGGTTTCCAGAGCGGGGAAAGGAAGAGCGGGTATGTCAGGGAAAAGAAGCCCACTTTGGCCTTTATGCCAGTCACCTTTTGCCGTGGGCTGATCCCACGTGGGCTGGTCATGGGCAACCTGGCCAAAAGCTGGAGTCTGTCGTGGTTTAACCCTGGCCAGCATCTAGGACCATGCAGCTGCTCACTCCCTTCCCACCTCCCCCCAGAAGGGGAGGGAGAAGAGGGAGAAAAGGAGGGAGAAAGGGAAAAAAACTCATGGGTTGAGATAAAGACAGAGTAATAGAACAATAATGGAAAAGCAAAGGAATAAGAATAAGAATAAGAATAAGAATAACGGTAAAAGAATACACAAAATAAAGTAATACAACACAAGTCGCTCTCACCACCCAAGGATCGGTTGCCCACCCTGTCCCGAGCAGTGATCGCGGATCCCTGCCCCCTGGCCAACCCCCATTTATATACTCAGCATGACGTCTATGGTATGGAATATTCCTTTTGGCCAGCTTGTCCTGTCTATGGTCCCTCTCAGCTTCTACGGAAAGCTGAAAAAGTCCTCGATCAATGTAAATATCACTTGGTAACCACTAAATCAATATGTGTTATCAACATTCCTTTCATACCAAATCCAGAACACAGCAGCTACTAGAAAGAAAATTAACTCCATCCCAGCTGAAACCAGGACACTGTCCATGCCCTCCCCAGCTCCAGCAGGCAGGAGGGTCTCCCTGCTACCTCTGCTGGCATTGATAACACCAACTGGAAACACCTAGGAGTGATGGCCTCTGGGGTTGTGCTTGATGGGGGTAAGAAAGATGGGGACTATCACGTCCTCAGCAGAGGGGGAACTGACGGGCCTCATAGAAAGGGAAGAAGAAAGTATTTCAGTGTGTTTCAGTTTTGGGCCTCTTAAGGAAATCACAGAGCGTCTTGTGATTTAGAGACAAATATGCAAGACAAGGAGAGCTTTAAGCCACAAGCTTGGCCCACTGCCTGAATTTTTCCCTCCTCTTTCAGTGTAATTACAGTTGAGCCATGTAGTAATTGTGTAACTTTTTCCAAAGGAATCCTTTCACCCAGAGTGAATCATACTTGCCACAAAGAGAACATGGAGGCAGATAAAAGACGTACAGATCCTATGGCTTATTGTGATAGAGCATTTTGCCCCCATCCCCTTGTTCCTCAATCCCCCAGGTGTGTCCAGCGTAGGTGCAAGAGCCAGGCACTGAGCTTTCCTGAATAATTCCTCCCCACCCCTCCAAAACGGCTTCCTCCTGGCTTGCTGTGCCCTACAGCCAAGGCGGACCGGGGACGTCTAGGGGTTCTGCAGAATAAGGACTATTTTCCCTCCTTTGGTTCCTGTACCCACAAGAGCGGATGGTAAGGGCTGGGTAAGCAGCTGGGCAGCCTCTGGGGACAGCAAGTTTTGATAATGCAGCTGGGTGACCCTGGATCCAGCATCAGTCCTCTGCTCCTGGGGTTTCACCTGGACCGTAATGAGTTTCAGAGGTACTGTGTGCGCTCAGTGATATTTCTTCTGCTCCTGATTTAGCCAGAGTTGAAGAGCCCAGCCCTCCTCCCAGACCCTTCCCGCCAAGTTTCAATCCATCTGACCATTTTCCATGTGGGATAAAAGCCTTGGATAGTAAAACACTCATTGTAAAACTATTTTCCATTGGCTTCATGGCCACACACAGCTGGATCTCCTCCTGGAGCAGCAGGCAGCCTGCTTGCAAGGGTTGGGTTTAGCATCCTGGAGAGGAGCCTGGGTGAGGGTGGGAGGAGGCAGCTCTGCCGAATAGACCCTCCCTCCCCCAAAAACCAACCCCTCCCACCCTTTCCTCAGTCTGATTGGTGGATAAGGTAGAGAAGGGCTGGGACAACTCAGGTCTCTCTCTATTTAAAGAGAAGGGTGGGGTCCCTTCAGCTACTTGCCTGGGACTGTTGCACCTCGGTGGAGAGGAGCATTAGCCTGCAGAACAGCACCATGTCTTGCGTGAGTAGAGAAAGGGATGGGGCAGCTTTGCTGGTAGGTGGTGCTTGATGGAGTGGGACTGTGGGGAATGTGTTGGTTTGGTGTGAGGGTACTTGCACTGTCCTCCTCCACTTGTTCATTAGCCCCTGTGTCAGAGGGTCTGCTAGAGCTGGGCGTCCGCTGCTGGGGAGGCAGGATCCCTGCTGCATCCATTAAAGAAGGGTGACTGCTATTTCTTGTTCTGGCAGGAGTAGGGTTGTTGGGTTTTTTTTTTTCCCTGCAGGATCCCTTTGGGAAGGTATGTGGGGGGCCCTTGCTGGGTTGGCTCCCAGGCTGGGGTAACCTGTTTTACAGCAGCTCTGTTCTGGGGAAGCAGCTGTGGTAATGCTTATTGCTCTCTGAGCATCTCTTCTGGGCAGCCTCGCTGCTTGCTTCCAGGCTGAAGTTTTCATGAGTCACTGAATAGTTCTCTCCCTTTCTTGAAAGGAAATGCGCTATGCAGAGGTGTTCTTCTGTGAGTGTCAAGGTCTGCCGGGGAGATGCTTGTGGCAGAAGAGTGACTGCACTTTGATTAATTTATCTTTCATTGGGCTGAGGGTGATTAATTGGAGAGTGTCCCAAGTGCAAGCTTATCTATTAAAGTGGAACGGGGGAAAGATTCTCAGTGTTCTGGGGGTCTTGTTTCTGTTGTGATAGAAAATAAGTACACATGGTTTTACCAGGGTATTCTTGTTCTCTTAGAGAGAAGGTAGGGGAAGGTGTGTACATGGAACAGGAGAATATTCTTGCAAATGCTGAGCCTACCAAAAAAAAAACCAAAACCCAAGCCCTTGGGAGCTGGGGAGCAAAGTGTCTGAGCTCCTGGACCTGGGCAAGGCTTGAAGTTCAAATCCGAGCCAGGGGAAGGGAGCGGAGGCTCCATCCCTACACAGCCAGGCTTGTGTGGGATGATGTAAGAGCCACAAGGCACATGGGTCTGTTTGGGACAGGGTGGGTGTGATGGGAGCTTGCAGGTACTTATGCTTCACTGCTGTGAAATACAGATATGTTGATGAGAGCAGCAGGAGACAGGTTGGGAAATTGGGCACATGTCCCGTGTGACTGGGGTAACTTCTGTGGGATGTCCCTGGTGCAATGCCCCAGGGGAAGGGAGCTTCCCCATCTCTGCAGCGGTCCAAAGCAATGCACTGTCTTGCAAGGCAGCAGGGAGAGCTGCCAAGTTGGAGAAAGTGAGCCAGCAGGTACTGAGCTAATGTCTCTGCCTCCACATTCCCCAGGGACCAGTATGCACCAACTTGGGCCTCAAGCCTGGCCAGCGCCTCACTGTCAAGGGGCAAATCGCACCAAGCGCCAAGAGGTAAGCTGTGCTGTGCTGCCAAGGCACCACACTAAGTTGTCTTCTGCTGGTGGGGGACAAAAGGAATCCCTCCCTTGGGTAGGAGAGGAGCAGCCTTGGAAGGGGTTAACACCAGCAGCGCTTCCCGGTGAGTCACTGCCTAATGCACATTGCAGACGAACTCCACTGCCAAGGGGGTAAGCCAAAGCAGATGTGAAGCTCCAGTTGCATGCACTGGCAGTGACCACATCCTCTCTAGTGCAGGGTAAAGGAAATGGAAGCTGTGTCTATACTGAGATTTGGTTTGAGACCATCCCCACAGCCACATCCTCTCTCCTGCATGAAGATGGCCCGGAGTAGGGGCACTGTTACAGTGCCTTGCTTCACTGGGCAGGAGGAGATTATGGTGCAAGCAGCTGGAAGGTGATGGGTGCTCTGGCACCATGGATGCTCTGAGCCACAGCTCCAGCTGATGATGCAAATGGAAAGGCTGCACGTTGCAGCAAGGTGTCTCAGGGTGTTGAATTTTGCTTCTACCCACTGGAGATGCCTCTCAGATGCTGGTGGGGAAGGAAAGAGGGAAGGTAGTGAGTGGGCAGGTGGGCTTAAGTGGAAATGTGCTCTTAAATGTGCAGGGATATCAGGGTGGCTGGGGCCCCCGGGGAAGCCTCTGCACCAGCCCCCAGCCCCTGTGCAGGTCTGTGGCTGGTGGGACCTCTTGGTGGGTAAGGTGGAGCCTGTAGCTGCTGTACCAGCACTAGTGGTGTTCCAGGAAACGTCCCAGCTCTTCCCAGTGCCTTTGAAGTTTGATAGCGTCAGAGTGAAGCCTCCTTGACTTTCTCTTGCCAAATAATATGCCTCCTCTCTTCTCATCTGGGTAAGAGGCCTGGAGGCAAGGTGGACACTGGGCTAGGAAGCTGCTTCCTCCCACTGCCATTGCGGATGCTTTGGGATAGCTAATGACATGGTAATTATTTCAGCTGCCTGCAGGGTGGGGAGAAGGCAGTGGCTGTCAAGCAGGATGCAGCGGCAGCTAACTGTGAAAAGCAACTGACTCCTTGGGAGCTGGTTTGGGTGCAGGATAACTCCCTGTGCAGGGCTGTAAATGCTGAATCTTTCTCTTGTTAAAAGCTTTGTGGAAATTAAGTGGTGTCTCTCCCAGGGATGGCACTGTGGGGCCTATCACCCCAGCAGAGGTTACTTACTGACACAGCACCATCTTTTTAGGGAAGCTGTGTGGTTTAGGAAGGGGTTTCTCTTTGGTTACTCTCAGCTGGGCTTGAAGCAACAGACCTAGAGATGTTCATGGTAATGAGCAATGTGCTACCATAGTATTGATTAAAACGGTACTGATGTCTTCTTTCTCTGCAGCTTTGTGATGAATCTGGGAAAGGATGCTTCCCACCTTGGGCTTCACTTCAACCCCCGTTTTGATGCTCACGGTGATGTGAACACCATTGTGTGCAACTCAAAGAAGGTGGAAGAGTGGGGTGCAGAGCACAGGGAGACTGTCTTTCCTTTCCAGAAGGGGGGCACAGCAGAGGTGAGGCCTGGGATGCACTCTCTATATGTGCCCTGGGGAAGGGAGGGTGTTTGGCACAGTGCACCCAACTGCAGGGGCTGTCTCGGGGCTGTCAGTACAGGAGGTGGCTGGCTTCTGCTTGGCCAGTGCCACTACCCAGGGCTCTGAGCAGTGATGGAGGGTGGGGATCAAATGTGCAAGCTCCATCTAGCTCAAAGGGATGTCACTATTGAACCAAGCGGAGAGCAGACCTCTCTTGAGAGACCAGAATAACATTCCTACTGCTGAAGAGCAGGTGATGCTGCTGAGCGTGTTCACCCTGCAAAGTGGAGGGTGGCACAGCAATGCTGCAGGAGGGAAAGGATTGAGGGTATCTTGGCAGAAACTTTCTCTGACTCTTTCATTTTTCTTGCAGATCACATTTGGCATCAACCAAAATGATGTGACAGTTCACCTGCCGGGCCACCAGTTCACATTCCCAAACCGGCTTGGTCTTGCTGTCTTTGACTACTTTGATACGCAAGGGGACTTCACACTCCAGTCCCTCAGCTGGGAATAACTTCCTCTGGCACCTCCATCTCAAAGATAACAGAAAAAGCAATCAATAAAAACGAGTTTTGGTCTACCTAGTCTCAAAATCTCTTTCATATTGCAAGTCCACATGGGTTGGTCATGTTGCTGGAGGGGTGGGGAGAGGAGGGTAACCAACTGTGCTTGATTACCATATGTGGGTGGCATTGTGCCAGCTTTGGCCCTTAGTCATGGATGGAGAGGAAGGTCAAAAGCCTGGGAAGGCAGAAGGTAAGAAGCCCAAGGAGAGTCTTAGGAGGAAATATTGGGGCTAGATGTGACTAGGGGAACAGTAGAAGAGTCCCTTAGGCAAAGTCACCCACTCTTGAGGTCTACCTTACCCTGCCTCAGTGAAAAAAAAATCTAAGCATCCCTGGCTGGCCTCAGACAGCTTTGAGTTGCTGTGCTAGGTGAACCTAGTGGTGCATGGAGTGAGGGGAGGTTTCTCAGTTGTGTTAGCTTTGGCTTGCACCTTTCTGTAGGGGCTGGTCTAACTTGCCAATGTCTTCTTGTCTGCTGCATGGGGATAGCAGTAAAAAAGATGTCTTGCTGGGTGTGGTGACACATGCAGTGGACTCCTCACCCAAATCCTTTCTTACAATAACTGCAGAAGCACAAATACTGTTGGGCTGCAGCTTGTGTGGCACATAAAGCCACTAACCTGGAGAGGTCTAGTTTTATTCTGCCTCATGTGCCTTGCCTGGTCCATCCAGAGCTGGGAGAGGTACCAATGCCCATCTGGGGTGTGGGATGCTAAGGACTTGTCCATTATGCCTTTTTACCTCTTCACTTGTATTAGCCCAAATGAGCCTGAGCACTTCTCAGTCTAATCTGAGGCTAGCCTCTGAGGAGACTGAAGATGATAAGGCATGTTTGATGTTACAGCATAGGTCTCACTGGGGCATAGGTTTTTACCCAAGGTGTCAGCTAGCAGCTGCCTCAGGGGCTTTCCCAGTCTAATGCTACTTCAGTGGCAATGACTACTACTGGTGGGCATAGGAAAGGTGGGAGCTGCCCTTTCCAGAGTACACAGCAGTTACCAGGTATGTTTGGGATGGGAGGACCCAATCTTTAGGTCCTTGCTTCCAGTCTTGGCTGTGAGCAACACAAAGCACAAGCCATTTGGTGTCCTACAAGGACTCCTTGCAGGTCTGGCTGGGCTGATTCCTCCCATTAAGCAGTTGCAGAGTGGCTGGAGCACAGGAACTTGCTCCTAATGCCAGCAGCACCTCCTGGTTTTGCTCCAATAATTCATGAGGCTCTGCGAGGTCCTATGTGTCAGATATAGGCGTGCAAAGGGAGGCTTGGCTGCTAGGAATTGGGGTGCTAAGGAGGAAGAGAGAGATGAGTTGGAGACAAGGGCTCAAGATGGGCTTTTGGGCTGGGAGGCAGGAACACTTATGGTGTACAAGTAACATAAGGCCCTGCAGCTAGCTCTCTCTTGAAGCCCTATGTTGCCCAAAGTCAATCTGCTCTGGATGATCACATCCCGCTCTTTAGGGCTACACCTATAATAGTGAACACGACATTGCCACCCTGTGCATAGGCATGGCTTGGGGAACTCTTACCATGGAGTGATATGGATGAGGCCACTCTTTCTGGGGATGAGAAGAGAGTTTAGCTGTATGGAAGTGAGCCATGCTAGACTAGATGGCCTCAAGGCGAGAGACCTGGCCCAGTTTATGCAGTGGTGATAAGTCTCATGGACTGGGGTGCATTTGGTAGGCCAGAGAGTTAGGGATTTCCTCAGCCACGGCAGGGACATGATGCTGGTGGGAGCCTCCTCCATGAGCTGTGATGATGAACACATAGTGGAGCTCTCTCCTTGCAGCTTCCGTTGCTGGGCTGATCTTGAAAGCTGAGCAAATGTGCTGACCTCCCCAAGCTGTACTTCAGAGCAATCTTGTAATGTTTCTTAACTGCACATGGGAATCTTTTTTTAGAAAGACTCTTCAAAGATTTTTTTGTGGAGGGTGGGGGAAGAAAGCTGAGTGTGAGCTTTACCACAAGAGGATCAACCTTATTCAGTTCTCCTGCTAGCGTGGCTGCTTCTTGACATGACTCACTGGTCCTGTGAAATCTGTGACTCACTGTTGTCCTGACTTTGTTATGGCTCAGCCCGTTGCGAGTGAGGTGAGGGGTGGTGAGGGTTCCCCAGCTGTATAATTTAGATGTATCAAGGCTGACTGCTCCCTTCCACCCACTCCCCAGCCTTGCGCAAGGTGGAGGCTGGTGTGCAAGGGCTGAAGGACCTGAGGAGGGAGTCAGGATCCCCGAGACAAGCGTCCTCCCCACAGGTGAGGACGGTGAGTGGCCTTGCAAAGGGGAAGGCATGAAGGGGAACACACCACAACAATGACAATGGAAGACAGTGCACGCCGGCATGGAAGGCGACAGACTTTTATTTTTTGACTTGACCCCAGCCAAAGGCTGGGAGATGTTCCCAACCTGGGGCGCTGCTCACCCTTTGCTTTCCCCCACAGACCCTGACAGCTCCCTGAAAGCCAGGGGGATGCTGTGGCCTCCCACTGGACCTGCCATGGCCTCCGGGGAAGGTGCCGGGGGCTGTGCCGTGCCCATCCCGCTGCGGTCGGGGCGCCGGCGGTAGCTGCCAGCGAGCAGGGTGTAGAGGAAAGGGTTGACGCAGCTGTTGCCATAGGCCAGGCAGGTGACGCCGAAGTTGAGGTAGGCCTGGGCAGTGGGGCCGATGCCCAGCCCCTCACCCCAATACAGCCCGACCAGCTGCCAGGCCCAGAAGGGGAGGAAGCAGGCCCAGTAGGCCACCACGATGGCGGAGATCCTGGAGAAGAGGCGCCGGGCAGGGGCCCGGCCAGCCACCGGCAGCCCCGGGCCCCAGGCGGAGGACTGGTACACCCGGGCCAGGCGGGCGTAGACAACACCCAGCACCACGCCAGGTGCCAGGACACTGGTGGCGAAGAGCACTGTCAGGTAGAGCCGGAAGGCCGATGGCGTCCAGGTGGGGATGCAGATGCGCTTGTGGGAGCCACCCCCCTCCCGCAGCTGGGTCATCACCATCATGGGGGCCGTAAGCAGGAGCGAAAGGAGCCAGAGGATGGCGCTGGCCAGCTTGCGGTAAGCGTTGCCAGCCTGCCTGGCCCGCAGCGGCCTGGCCACTGCCCAGTACCTCTCCAGGCTCATGGCGGTCAGGAGGAAGATGCTGGCGTGCATGGTGAGGAGGTCCAGGCTGAGCAAAAGCCTGCAGCCCACGTCCCCAAAGAACCAGTCATGGGCGAAGTACGTACAGACCACGAAGGGGATGGTGGAGAGGTACAGGATGTCAGCCAGGGCAAGGTTGATCACATAGACCCCCAGGGAGCCTACTGAGCGGCCTGCCACCCTGCCAGAGGCCACCACCACCGCATAGATATTCCCCACCATCCCAGTGAGGCACATGATCAGCAGCACTGTACCCAGCGGCCCCGTGACCGGGCTGTCACCTCCCAGGACACTACTGCTGTCACCCACACCACTGCTTTCCTCCAAGAAGCTTCCACCCTCAGGATCCTCTCCAGGCCTTGCACTCATGAGGGAAGGATCACAAGACATCTTTGGGTAGGGCAAGCAAGAGCAAGTCAGGCTGTCAGAGACCTGTTCCTTCCCTCTGACTTCCCCCCTCACTGTATGGGACACGTCTTGCCTTAACACGAGAGGGAAGAATGGCGAGAGTTCATCAGACATAGGGTACTTCAGAGATGTCTATTCCTCACCTCCAGCCGCCCAGTCCATTTTGCTGATCTTGTCCATAGCAACCTCCATCCGGTAGTTTTCCTTAATCACCAAAGGGCTGAGAAGAGGACACCTCCCTCCCCTTCAAGACTGATAGGTGCAAAATAACCTCTGCCAGCCAGGAGGATACGTCTCTGGTCTTCACCAGCTCCTCGCTTGTTGATTTTCCAGCATTTGCTGGGCCCATGAAAACCAGCAGACTCGGTGGACAAGCGTATTTCTCCTCTCAGGTCTGTGTCCTCTCTGCTCAGATAGACTCTGGAGGGGTGGGCTCTGCCCCCCTGAACCAGCCCCTGGAGAGTTGCCTTGCCTACTGCATGGAGGAATGTGTCTGAATCATCTTCACACACCAGTGTGAATGCAGTCCCAGTTTATACTGGGCTCTTAGCCACTAGCTGAGGAGCCATGCTGGCTCCCTCCTCTTTCTTGCAGACATGCTCCTTCTTCCCCAGTGCTTTCCTCCAGCTCCCTCTTCCTTCTTGTTCTTTTTTTCTTTTTCCCATTTCCCCTTGCACAGTATTCCTCATTTGAAAGAGGAGATAACTAAAAAGACAAGACTCCTTAATGTGGCAGTGGGGGAAAGCATCGCATTGTGGCTTTAGAAGGGAAACAAGGACCAGCCCTGAAAATGTAACAGGCAGGGAGCTGCCACACTGCTCTCCTTGGCCCTTAGCCAAGCCGGGCTGAGAGGGCCTGTCCCCCACTCCCTTCCAAGGACATCAGTAGCCATTGAGACAATGGATGTAGCCCCCGGTTTTGCAAGCAAGCCCACTAGACGCTGGGATGTCTCACATTTACTATGACCTGGCCCTGTTCCACCCTTGTTCCTCAATCAGCAGCAAGCTCCTAGAGACTCAAAGAGCTGGATATTTTAGACCCACTCTTTCCTCCCTCTCCCCAAAGACCATCCTCCTCCTCTAAGCCTTCCCCCTCCTTCCCTCGAACCCCCAAGACCTGCTGCCTCACCTCAAAGCAAGGAGCAGAAGTGTGTTAGGTAGTCACCATTGCCTTCTAGTGGGGCATCACTGCATGACACCTATGCCCCTACACTTCTGCGCCCAAAGCTACCCTGCTCTTTCTTTGCCCGCATCTGAGCCTCATTCATCTCAGGGAACAGACACAGTGGGACAGAATTTGCAGAGCAGAGACAGATGTGCCATTACCAAACCACTCTGCTGTCAGTTCTCAGGAGTTTTCAGGCCACTCCAGCCACGCTCTTTTTCATCCTTGGTGTATTAGCTTTGTTGTGGCTGAGTTAAACATCTCCGCTCATCTCCAGCAGCAATAACTCAGCAGCAAACAGGAGGAGGAAGCAATCCCAGCAGTACTGCCCTCACTCCAGTAGGACACAGGCACCTTCCCGAGCAATACAATGCATGCACAACAGCTTCAGCATGACCGTGCCACAGGAGTGGGCATATGGCATTGATGGAGGGAACTTTAGAGTTCAGAGATAACCTCTGGGTTACCCATATCAGCTCTTGGCATGGTTGGGTCATGCTCTCTACTCTTCTTCCCAGAGAACTGAATGTACAGGTCTGTTTAGATGGGGCTTGAGCTTTTTTTTTTTCAATTGACTGCTCAATTTTCATGTTATCAGAACCAAAAACCACTTAATTTTGGAATACCAGCTTTGCAATGGCCTTCGGTTTTTAGGACAGTCATGCCCCAAACCGGGAGAGATCAGCAAACTGCAGTGAAAATATACTTTTGGGTGGAAAACTCCATCTTGCCATGGCAGCAGGATGAGTGAGTGATGCTGCTCCATCCCAGAAGTTGATGCTCCCAACAGGTTGTGGTGGTCTCAGCACAGAAAGGGGCCCCCAGAGAAGCAGTGGGGGATGATGACTTTGCTCATTTGGCTCTGATGGGAAGATTCACAGTCCATTTCCCAGGGAAATGCAATGAATAGCCATGACTCCTTGCTCTGATTTTCTGTCCTTTTTTTTCCAAGAAAAGACCTCATGCCTGAGCAGTTAGCAGCTCGGCTTGTTTAGGAAGTTAAAATAAATTACAATGGGATTTTTTTATTCATTTCTTTAGGAGCTAATTAAAATACTGGCTGTCTCATTAATTCCAGTTAGCTCCTCTTAACACACTAGACGCCTGCTCTCACACTGCCTGCGTAAATCTGCAGACACATCAGATTATACAGTCATCAGCAGAACTCAGCTAGTCCTTCCAGCATGTGAAACACAGCTCTCCCAGGAGAGCTTTGATCCTTAAGATATGAATCATGGGTTGACTTAGTGGTTAGGGCTAACTGTTACTAGAAGGACATGAACATACAGGCTTCCTACTACTGCATAAAATTGTATGTGTATGTAATATACAATATATACACATGTAATGTATAGGGCAGAATGAAAGCGCCAGGCCTTTGACATACAGAGAAGGAGGGAGCAGAGATCCATGTATTACTAACTCCAGACATCAAACCTTATGCTCTAGTAAAGCCAACAGAGTCCAAAGTCTGTATCAGACACGCCATAGGCTGCTCTCTGCCAGACCCAACCTCCCTCCATTGGTTTGACTAGAGACTCAAATTTGATAGCTGAACTTCAATGGCATGAGTATCCCTCCCAGTATCTTCCTTAGGGTAGTATTCCACCTCTCACCGCTTTTTGTTACCTGCACACACACATTATCCACATACACAGAAGTATAGGTACACATTGGTTTTGAGCAGACCTTTTAACATTCTCTGTAGCAATCAGAGGAAGGTCTCCACACAAATGTGGTCTGAAGAAGCTTTCAAGCCCACACACAGTAGGAGGAAACAGGCTTCACATTTGGCTATTAGATTACATCTTTTAAGTGACCTTTCTCAACTAAAGCTTTAACTGATCAAATATCTAGATGTTTCACATCTCTTCACCAGCAGAGAAGCCATTTCTTATCTCTTCTAGTCCAGCAGCCCCTGCAACCCGCTGGGGCGTAGCTGCAGGCAGGCAGCTGTTTTCTTGCATAAGATAGGTGGCTGTCTGCAGTTTCATGCAGGAGTGACTTTAGGTCCCACATCCAACATAGCAAGTGCCAAGTTTTCAAGGCCCAATTGACAGGCAAGGCCCACCAGCGTCCAGTCAGATCACTGCAACTCAACAGTGACAGGCTGCACTGAGGATTCAGACTCACAAAATCTTGCACTTGAAAGGAAGCAGCTTAATTTGCCCCTCCCAGAACAAAGTGCACAGTCTGCAGGGAAAAAAAGTGCTTCAAAGAGCGCCTCAAGAGCACTGTGTTTCTCTGATATCAATCTTCTCTCCTCTCCTGACAGCCCACCTGACAGGACCAGGTAGAGTCGAGTCATAGCGAGGTTCCTGCATGGCTTTCTAGGATTTAAACTTGAAGTAGGCTTCAACTGTAGTGAAGGAAAAAGGTGGTGCATTAGGGCAATACCCTGAACTGGAGTGGCAGGAGAGGAAGGAGACGGGATCCAGGCACTTACTCGCATATTCCTGTGGTGTCATGGCCTGGTTGATGACACTAGTGAAGGCTGCGATCCAATCCAGCTGGTCAGTCTCCGTCTCACAGGTGAAGAGGTATTCCCGGTCGGGGGTGACAATGGTGAGGCCATAGTGCCAAGAGAAGTTACCCTGTGTCCCCAAAGGCAATCCCTTCTGGACGCTATAGCCATTCTCTCTGCTGCCCACAAACACCTCACCCTTAGCAAATGCATCCTGCACATCAGGAGGGAAAGAGAGGGGTTTACGGAATCCCAGAACAACCAGGGAATAATAGCAGTGCACCTAAGGGCAGGAGGAGAGCAGGTGAGGACCAAGGATGTAGCAGCACAAAAGATTTGAAGGTGGTCATGGGATTCAGAAGAGCAGGGAGGCTATGCTCAAAGGCAGTGGCAGAAAGGACAATCTAAGAGCATATATCTCGAGAAGTCTGAGAGAGAAACTGCTGCTCCTGTCTCCATGTTTCTCCCCGTGTCACTCTCCTCCCCATCACCACCTTTACACTGCTGCCCTCCCTGTTCACATTATCTGCAGGCAGTGAAACAAACACAGAAAGCATGGGATAAACGAAGTGGGATGGAAAGGGGAAGACCTAGAATCCGTTCAGAGCAAGCCTCCCTTACTGCAGAGCAAAGACTCTGGTTGTACTTTAACCCTGCCCTCAGCACGGTCACCCGCAGCTGCCAGAGGTCAGATCTCCCCCTCACCAAAGGGTCCTTGAAGTACATGAGCCTGCGGTGATCCAGCGTGAACCAGCGCTTCTTAAAAGCCTCTCTCTGCTGTGAAGGGAAGAGGTGACATATGTAAGGGGACAGTGCCCTCTGCCGCGAGCAGTGTGAACAGATACCCAAAATTCATCCCCACCACTGGAACCAAGCCCCTGCCTTAACAGCAACCTCCTCCTCGCCCTTTCTGAGCTTATGAGTGGGGATCAGTATCGGGTTTTTCAGTCCCAACTGCTGTCCCCAACTCTTGGACTTCTGTAAAGTACGCCAGAGTTGTGACAGGAGAGATCTAGACGCTAAATACCTGTAAGGTCACGCACACACAGACACATGCAGAGAGATCTGTTGTTCTGGGAGAAAGCAGGGACTCTGGCTTCATCTACTTTCATATGTGTCCTTCCCCTTCCTTTCATTCTCCCCTCCCTTGGTGCACACACACTGTTCCCACGGGTGTCTAAAGATTCAGGGGGGAATGGGAAAACAGCAGGAGAAAAACATTGAAGTAGGGAAGGCTCTCTCTGAGGTCCGTGATAGATCTTTTTTCTCCCACAGCAGCTCACCTTGGGACCAGTCTTCTCCATGTATCCCTCCTTCAGGAAGTTTCTTGTCAGCCGATTTTTAATCTGACAAAAAGGCAAGAGTAACTTTCACTTAGCCACGTTTCTTTGCTATTTGCCTTCCCCCCCCGACCCTTCCATCCATTCCCCCAAATTCAGCCACCTTTTAAATTCATGTTTGCAGAACTGCCTAGCCAGGAGTCACTTCTGTCTCCAAAGTGCCCAGAAACAGCAGAAAGCAGTTGTCCTCTGGCCATCACAGGCCCTTTTACACACACTTTCTCATCCCTCTATCTAAACACTGCAATTCCCACTTCTGTACCTGGGGATCTAATAGTAGCTAATGGGCTCTTTTATCACATAACCGAGTACCAGCGGGAGACTCAGCACTGCACTCTAGTGCTGCCTTACCTCATTATCGCTGGCAATGGGAAATGCTACCTTCAGGTAATGGAACTGCACAGAGCGAATGGCATTGAACCAGTCCACTATCTCCTGTCAATGGAAAAGGACAGGACAGAAAGCTTAGCCAGAGCAACAGTGAGCCATCTGAATTCACCCAGCTGCACCCAACCCTATGTTAACTACAAACACAGGCAGCTCTCCCTCCTCAGCACCTACAGCATCTCCTTCACACACACGCAGCCAGCACAGCTGCCCAATTCCCCGCATGCTCAGGCAGCACATCTGCACATCTTCTATGGCAGCTCCTCCCACACAAACCAACTCAGCCCATGCTCCTGCCCTGCTCCCTGCAGCAAAATTCACAGACAGACAGACACACACACACACACACACACAATGTCCCCGAACCCCCACCCTGTTACCTACAGCAACTCACACACGCACACCCCGTCCTAGCCATGCTTCAGACTATTTAATAGCAGCAGTTTCTCAAATCACAATTCCTTTGCAGTGTTTGATGCTAAAACAAGATACCTTTCCACTTTCATGGTAGACAAATATGTTCCGGGTCTTGTTGTCTTTGAGATAAGTGATCTGCAGGCCATTGGGGTTCCCGATCTTCACTGGTTGGAATGTAGCATTGATGACATCTATTTTAACATTGATTTTGGGTTCTTTGGCCTGAGAACAGAATGGCATTGGTCATGCACGAGCAATCCTAGTGGGAAAGTGACCTGAGCTGAATTAGTGCGATAAGACAGGGTCAGAGGGTGTTAGAAGGTAATAACTACTCCTTCCCAGTAAAACTGTTGTAGCACACACTCTCTTCACTGTGAGGCATGCTCAAGCCCAAACAGTGGCCCAGCCCCTCCAATTTAGATTTGAGTTGTGGCTACTATGGAACTGCCAGTGATACACTAAAAGTGCATCTGACTTCACAGCTGAGCCAGTCTAAAGGCTAACTGACCCCAAAAGGAGAGACCCCACTCCTGCTGCTCCCTACCCCATGCCATTCCCTCCCTTGCAACAGTATACTAGCACTTGCCCCATTCATTTCAGGGAGATGAACTACCATAAGTGTAGCCCTCCTCAAAACAAACCAAACAACAGGTTTTTGCTGACTTGGCTCATAGTGGGGTGAGGCTGTTTCCAGAGATGATGCAGGATTAGACAGCTGCACAGATAGGGGTGAAGTGAAAGATCAGCCCTTTTATCAGCAGTGAGGGAAGGGTGTAGGGAAGCACAAAGGGAGGACGTGTGGAAAATGTCATCCTGAGAGTAGGAAAGGGACCCCTCTCCTCAGTGACATGTTTCTGTTATCATCCCCGGCCTGAGATGAGCAAGGCAACCTCAGAAACATATGTAGGAAATAGAAACATCTCCATGACGCTGCTGCCCTGGGTGGAGGGTTGAGGTGAGAGTTGACCACCATACTCACATCCTGCTTGGTGAAATACTTGAGACATCCCTCTCTCTCAGACAAGAGGAACTTGCGGAGTAGGAACTGTCCGTTGTCTCGGCCTCGCTTCCAGAGAATGCCTTCCTTCACCCCTAGGAGCACGAAGGCCACTTTTAAGAGCATTCCCCCATGGGCATGAGAGGCATCCTGCATGCAGCCTGGGGTCCCTGCCACACCTCTGGGATTAAGCATGTGATGGACTATTGCTGAGAACAAACACCTGAGAAGGAGAGGTCTCACCTCTGACTTACAACTGAAGATGATGGTGTTCCTGGGTTTGCAGCCCAGACAGTCACTAAAAGACATTCCCAGATGCTTCCCACCTCCTAGTCCGGCTCCCACTACTACCTCTGACAGTGTGAGAGCTGTCTCTCTGGTCAACATCAGAGTCCTGGCCCATGCAGACCCTGGCATGGGACCAGAACTCTTCCCACTTGACTGTGCCAGCCCTTGGGCTCCAGCACCTTGTGTCACAGCACTGGAAATGACATTTCAAAGACAACTGCTGTGGTTGGAGGGGGTGGTATGCAGCAGGACAGAAATTCCTCACTGCAGAGGTCTGGCTCCACCAGGACAGAAAATGCTTTCCAAAAATGCCAGCTGGTAATACCAAGCTTGGAAGCAATCCATGGCCCTGTAAGTACCAGCTGGGTTCTCAGGAGTACATGTGGGATTTCCAACACTGACGCTATAAACTTTCTCCTCGTGGTGCTCAAAAGCTTCCAGCAAAGGCCATAGGCAAGATATTTTGATGCTGTGCTCTGTTCTTACCGTCAGAATATGGCAGCTGTTTTCCTGGCTCGGTGAACTCTTTGCGTTCATATTTGGCCCGTATCCACTGTTCTCTCAGCACTCTGGGGAGAGGTGACAGGTAGCTCAGAAATGACCTAGAGGAACCCAGAACTGCCCTTCCCCCTTTTCTTCTGTATGCAACAACTTACTGGCAGTCATTGTAGGTTGGCTGGTAATAGTAAATAGGGATGTGCGCTTCGTATGTGGCTTTAGTCACAGCATTCCCATGCTTGGCCAGAAACTGCAGAGTCAGACAGAGAGTTAGTGCCTCCCCTTTGATGCAGACTCATGTTGGGCTTTTTCTTTCCTGACCCACTACAGGGCTAGATGCAGATTGAGCTCTAACAGAGCATTCTCTTTCCTGTTCATTGCAAAATCCCAGCAAAGTCTGGCTACAGAAAGGTGGATCTCAAAAGTCTTGTCTACTCTCAGAAGTTACACTGATTGCAACTGAATCAGCAGAATACCATAAATGTCACTTCCATGGGGCTGGGTGCACACACATTCAGTGGATTTGCTGCTATGCCCCACATCTCCGGGGAGACCAAGTTCAATGACAGCTCCGCAATGCCATTTGGGAGGACATTCCAAATCTCTTCGCTCCTCTCCAAAAAGCAGCAAGATACAGATTATTTTCTTTGGATGTCCAGAAAATTTTTTCAGTCCCCTGAAGATTAATGGGTTGAGGGGGGTGTAACGGGGAGAAGTCAAGTTCCCATAAATGCCACTTTTCTCAAGAGATCACATTATATCTGGAAATTCTTCTCGGAGTATAGAATTGCCCAAGATTTTCCCCTTGGACTGCTGAAACCAAAAGGAGACATTGAGGCTGGACAATGCTGGCGAGTGGTAAATAAGTAATCTGGAGCGACAAAAGGCCCTGAGCCTTGGCAAGATACGTTGCAAGAGCCCTGCATTTGCCATAAAGTAACAGGACACGGGGAGACACATAAGGTAAGTGTATTAACCCTCTCCCAGTGGGTTATGTGGAGTTATCCTTGCTTAAGTATCCAGAGCATGAGTAGCAAAGGGACTACACATCAGATTAAATCTCCAACTCTGTGACACCAAAGGGCTGATTTTCACAGGACATGTTACTGCATGGCCTAGACTCAACCCACCTGACATACGAGTGGGAATAAAGCTCTCACCTGCACCTGAGCATCGTCCCAGTGGTCCATCTTCAGGGATTTGACTTTGCTGATGCTAGGTATGTTGCGGTGAATTCCTGAGCAGCTGAGGCATATAAAGACGCCCAAAGTAGAGGATGCCCAGTCAGGATCTAAGGGTATAGAAAAGGGTATGAGTAGAGGTGGTATATTCCCCTGGAAGACATGCCTCAACTGAGAACACGGAAAGAGAGCTGGGTGACCACAGTTTCACCTAAGCTGATTAATTAACACCCAAGGCACAGGCAGGAAAAAGCATAGCTATTAGTCCCTCACTCCCCCTGCTTCAGCCACTTCATCTGAATCTCTGTTGACCTGAACCTTGAAAAACTACAAAGTGGTCTGCGAACTCCCTTTGCGTAAAGGGTCACCCAAGATGAAACTGAAACCACCTCTGGAAGACTCCAGGAGCTGTTCAGTGCAACACAGCAAACGCCCAACAGTATTTGGCTCAGGAAGTGGAAAGTGGCCTTGAATCCAAAATTCTCCAGGGAGAATTTAAGAAGCTTAAATGGTACTAATTAGCCCAGTCTTAATTTGGCTTGGGCGGTGTACTCCATGTCCCCCTTTTGGGAGTAGTATGATGGGTGTTTTTAGCAGCGCTTGTAGGACTTCAAACTGGATATCCTTTCAAGAGGGCAAGCCCCTCAGTAAAAATCTCTGACACACCCGTGGCAGGTTGTCAGTGCATAGCTGAGTCAAGGGGGAGACAGTGCCCTCCTGATTCATGCCTTCTTTATGAAGCAGTTACGATTTCACCAGGAGCTTTCCTGTTAGGTCCTGACTGGGCATGACCTTGATTTGTATTTGAGATCTGACACAACTACAACCTACAGTGCTGCACCTACACCGCCCCTGCTCATCTGTGTCCCTGTCCTTCTTCCCACCAGCACTGTGGCAGCATCTCCTTCCTCCTGCCTTGCCAACCCACCTCCAGGGAGAGGAAGCGAATGTCCAGAGAGAGTAATACCTCTCTTCCCTCTACCCCAGGCCCCTGTGCAGTCAGATAGCCAGCACCAAAGTGTTGCTAGAAACCAGCCCCAGCTCCCTGCTTCTGACTCTTCCTCCAGCAGCCCTCAGGGACTCACCTGGCTTCCCACAGTCTGCGCACAAAGAGTTCTCCGCTCTTCTCCACACCTCCTTCAGGGCCTTCATGCTTCTCTCGTTGCCTCCAGCCATCACGTCTAAATGTTATCCCTCTGGGAAGGGAAGGGCAGAGCCAGGAGGGCACCTGCCTGCTGTGCCTTCTGCACCTGTGGGCCAACCCTCTGGGCTGCCCAAGGGAGAAGGAGCCACCACAGAGACAGAAACTCTTGCAGACAGAGGAAAAAGGGGAAGGCAGAAGAAGCCGTAAAGTTAATGGAAAGAGCGTGGAGGCCTGACGGCGCACCTGGGCTGGCTGAGCACAGGCAAGGACGAAGAAGCTGGAGGCTGAAGTGCACCGAGGCTGCGAGTGAGGAGGAGACCTGCCCCATGGGCGTGGAGGGAAGTGCGGCAATTAACCACAGAACTGGTTTTTCCGCATTTCTGCTGGTGAAAGGACAGGCCAGGAAAAGAGAGCAAGCAGCAAGAGAGCCGATAAAGGCAAGGCGGCTATGGACGAGCGGCTGCCAGTCAGTGTCAGGACTCATCACGCTCTGTAGGCTAAGGGGGTTGGCTTTGGCTGCCTCCGCAGCGCTTTGGGACCTTCCAACGAAGTCAGCTGGCCACCACACAAGCATTACGCCCATTTTCAGGGCGAGGACTGGAGGGCAAGAAAGGTTCAAGAGTTCAGCCAAAGTCACTCAAGCCAGCAGCCAAGGACGCAGTAGTCCTGATGCCCCCATCAGCTCCTGCCAGTACCTCTCTCCACCATCGACAACAGAAACCACGGCTGTTCAGCCAGGTCCTGCATCTTGGGAGGCTCAAGTGTCAGAGTAGAGACCCGTCCCTGCACTTGCCTTGCCTGGGTAAGAGCAGCACAGGCACTACCAACACCTAGCAATGATGACAGCTTGAAATAAAACTCTCAGTCCTTTATTAAAGAGATGCAGGCTTGGAGGAGTGGTAGAGCAGGTCTCAGGGCAACAGCTCAAGCACGAAGCAGCACCATAAGACCCTTCTGCCAGGAGGGAGATGGAAGCACCCATGCCTGAAGGAGACCCCTGCACGCCCCAGGCTGGATCCTAGGGCTGATGGCGGACACTTGCAAGGTCCACGACAGCAGCTCCTCTCTCCTGGCTCTAGTTTAGGGGAGAAAAAGCACACCAGGAGCAGGTGAGAGGACACGCACAGGTCCCATACACCAGTGGGACAAGAGGACCCGATGCCACCCTGCAGCCAAGGCGCTGGCCCTGGCGTGCCCTCCCCTCCCGCTCGCCCCACAGCCCACCGCCGGTGATGCTCGGGGTCTCCCCACACCCTGGCGCCGCTCCGCCCTCAGCCCAACAGCGGCTCCAGCCGACGAGGACCGCCTGTTTGGGACCTCGTGAGGAAACCCACCCCCTTTCCCCCGGCCAGGCGCGGCGGCACAAAATGGCGGGCGGGGGCCGCCCCTCACGGCCGGGCGGCGGCGGAAGGGGCGGGCGGAGGCGGCACCGGCACCGGCAGCAGCGTGGTACAGCCATGGGCCGCAAGAAGAAGAAAGGTCCGAGTGGCCGTGAGGGGCGGTTGGTGGTGACTTTTGATGAGGAGAGGCGGAGGTGAGGCCGGGCGGGCCCCGGGGCGAGGCGGGGAGGGAGGCATCCCCTGGTCAGGGGGGGTCGCTAAAGGCCGGGGGGGCTTTCCGTGTTGCCGGCGGCAGGGAGTACCTGACCGGCTTCCATAAGCGGAAGGTGGAGCGGAGGAAAGCGGCGCTGGAGGAGATCAAGCGAAAGCTGAAGGAGGAGCAGAGGAAGATGAAGGAGGAGGTACCCACACACACCCCTGGCCTTCTCTGTGGGAGAAGGGTCGTCCTCCCTCTCCCGCCCTTCCCTCCATGGTGGGCTGGGAGTGGGGCAGGCCGCGGGGCAGGAGGGGTCTTCGGGCTTCCCTTGCCCCGCTAGCAGGGGGAAGGGACCATCCCGGGCGGAGGGCGGGCGGCTGGAGCGGCAGAGGCGCCTCAGTGACCTGTTTCCATCCCTCAGCGGCACCAGGAGTACCTGAAGATGCTGAGCGAGAGGGAGGAGGCGCTCGGTAGGTGCTGGCGGGTCGCGGGCGCTGGGCAGCGTCAGGAGCGGGAGGTGGGCGCCCCTGGTCCGACACCCTCGGCTGGGTGGTAAGAGCTGGAGCAGGGGTGCTCACACACTGTCCCACAATGTCAGCTCCTCACTCCTCTCGCGTCCCCCTGAGAAGCTGGGCAGCAGTCTGAGCAGTGACCCCCGCAGCCCTCTGGCCCTGGTGGGACAGGGGGTCAGGTGGGTTGTACAGAAAGCAACAAGCAGGAGGACATCTCCAAGGTGTTACCGGGTCCTCTCTGCTAGGAGAAAGAGCTTGCCCTTCCTGCTTGTAGTGCTGGTGTTCATGAGCCCCTCCACTCTTTAACCCTGCATGCAAAGCCTGGGTCCTCCCCCTCAGCGTGGCACTGCAGGGACAAGTGAGCGTATCTTGGGAAAAGTTGGGCACTTTGCAGTGCGGGATTTCTTGTCTCCCCAGATGAGGCTGATGAACTGGAGCACTTGGTGACGTCGCGGACAGAATCTGTGAACATCGACCACCCAAACCACATTGTAACGGTGACCACCATCAGTGACCTGGACCTCTCAGGGGCACGCCAGCTGGGACTGACCACCCCTGTGGTAAAGCCTCTTACTGCTTCTCTGATTGTATCAGCTATAAACATTCTTGGGGCTGGCTGGGTAGGCCTGGTACTCCCTGAATATGCCCAAAGACATGCAGCTGTTTAGGAGTGGGGATGAAAAGGGAAACTCATAACTTTCACATACTTCCACAACTGATGTTGGGCCTCTAAAGAGGAAGAAAAGAAATGTCCTATGTGAACAGCTCACTCCAAATCTCCTTGGAATCCTTTGCTAGTCCCAGCTGACCTTGTTTAAGTGAAAGGTGCCACAGGGCTGGATAGGGAGAATGTAGTATTTTTAACGCAGATACAACACAAGCAGCCAGATTTCAGACTTTGCTGCATGGACTGTCCTCAACCACTTTCCTGTGTCCTGTCCAGGAAAAATTACTACTAGCATGAGGAGGGACTTTTCTCTCTATGATCCTATGCTCGGACCACAAATAAGGAAACCACTCAGTTCTGGTTGTGGTTGCTTTTATTCTCAAAACATATTGTAACTGAGATCTCATATTTGTTTCATAGGGGTTTTCAGGCACTGGTTGACTTGATCCTTTTGATCTTCATGACTCATGGCTGGATTTGAGCTCTTTGGGGAAGTGTCTGTGTTTGGCAGTTAACCTTTTACATTTGTAATGTCATCTTCTAATCTGAAAAGCCACTTGAAGAGGTTTTAATAATAATTCAAGAAAAAAGCTGAAACCTTTAATTCATACTTTAGGCTTCACTTGCATGGCCATTAAGATCATGCTGAAGTTTTTGGATTTTAGGGTGGATTACTGTAGGACTTCTCAGTGGTTATCCCTTTCTGAGGGGCTGCGGTAAGAAACCTTGAGATTTGGACAGCAAAGGATGTGGAGAATTAAAAAATATTTCATCCATGACTAGATGGTTCACAAAACAGGATAAAACCAAGAATGCAGCAGAAACACCGGAATCACAAGACTACCAGTTTTAGTGTGTCTATAGGGATTTTTTTCTCTTTTGCTCCCCTTTTAAGGGAAAAAGTGATGGATCAGAAGAAGAGAAAGGGGAAGAGGTGGTGAGCAAGCCTGTAAGAACAATGCCCAAGAAGTCCAGAAACCCATTCCTGTCTGAAAAGTATGTATACATTCATTCAACTCTTTGCTGCTAGGCTGTGGAAGCTGATCAGGAGGACCTTGTGTTCCCAGATCAGCCATGTGGTTGCAGGGAGGGGATGCTGTGCTGCCTGGGTGCCGGTGGGCAGGAGCCAGCAGAGGGCACTGGCAGAGCACAAGCCTGCCGAGATGCTCCATTCTCATTGCATTGATCCCTGGTGACAGCTGGAGGAGGAGGATGCAGTGCAGGGCGGGCTTTGTCCTGAACTGTTTGCTCAGTCCTTCTCAGCAGATATTTCAGGGTGCAGAGTTTGTCTCTAGGATGAAGGTCAGAAGACCCTAAAGATTAAAGCTTTGGCATTCTCCACATTTTTCAGTGGCCAGGATTTACAGCTACGTTGAGGATACAGAGAATTACTTAACTCTGTGGTGGCTGGACAGCCCACTGCTCAGAAAATTCATTTTGGTTGTTACTGCACATTGTAGACTTGCAAGTTTTCTGCCCTGTCAGGATGATGCCCAGCACAGTGGAGTTTCCCTGGGGCTTGCTGTGTCTGGTGTCCATTCCTGCTGAGCCACGCAGGGCTCTCCTGCTATTGTTGTGGTGTCGCCTTGTTCCTGCAGACTTTAGTCCCCAAACATTTCTCTCTTCCTACCCTGCACAGGATTTCTTCTCTTACTGCCACACTGCACATGCATAGCCGGAAAAAGACGAAAGGAAAGCGACCCCAACGTGGGCAAGGCCCACGCAAGAAAATCCAGAAATCCAACACGGGGCGAACCACTAAGACTCAGCGACGGAGGCTGACGGGCAAAATGGGCCGTGACCAAGATTAACAGAGAAAACTAGATCTTGGACCAGCAGCTGGGACAGCACTCCACATCTGGCCTGCTGCTCTTTGGGACCTCTTCATTGTGGGCAAGGGCCTTGTTTACTTGGCTCTCTGACCAGCAGTGAGCCCAGTTCAGCCTTTCTCTCACCTTCTGAGCACTGGCCAGGATCACTAGACGCTGTACCCTGTTATTTCTGCAGTGATCTCCAGCTAAGTGTCTGGGTGCCACAGAGTGTCTAAAAACTTCTGCTGGGGGTCAGATTCTCTATTTGGCGTAACCCTTCTGTTCTTGGGCCTCCCCTTCCAGAGCTGATACTTGGCTTTATCAAAGGAGAGGATCTGGGGCTGAATGCAACAGGCACATGTTGTTGGGGTAATTTATGCAACTGGGAAGAGCTCTGCTTCCACTTGTGCATCAGTGCCTGGGCATTTCTGCTGTGCAGTAAATCCTTTTTCCATGGAGACATGGTGTCATTTTGTCTCATGTGTTTCTTCTCCAGTGCCATGCCTGAATGCAGGGGTACTTTTTGTTTGGTACCCGTTGTGAGTGAAATTTGGTAACTTTGTGAATAAATCTTTATGAAGTCATTTTGCTAAGAAAAAAAATATTTGTGACTTATTTGAAGCCCAACAGCAACTGTGCTAACACCAGTACCAGCTGGTAAGAGGGGAGATGATTCTTGTTGCTTAAAGGATATTGAAATCTGCTGGTGCTTAGAAAAGGGAGTAGCTAGGAGCTATTTCTGTGGTAACACAGAACCAGCCAGAGCAGGAATGGCTCATTCCATTGTCTGCTGAATATGCGGATCTTAATTTGCGATAGCTCAGAGGAGTATGAAATGCCCTAATGCCCTTGCTGTATGTGTGTGGCCCTCTCTGGGGTGGGGGCAGCAGAGGCTGCCCTTTACCTCAGGGCTGCTGCAGTCATCAGCAGTTAATTGCCTTTCTTCCTGGGACCTCAGTGTATGTTTTTTAGCATGGATGCCTTCAGCAGGGGGAGGGGAAAAAAGAAAAAAGGTTTGCATGGCTGAGGAATGCTGGTGGCAAAACTGGGAGTGAATCCTCTGAGGCGGAGAGTGAGCCTAAGCAGCATGTTGGCCTGTGTCCTCCAGTATCTGTAGGAGGTGGTGGCTATTCTGCCTCTGGCAGCCAGGCCCCCTCCCTTGCCGCATGTGTACTGGTGAGGAAATGACAAAGGGAGAAAAGGCCTGTGTGGTCAAAACCCACACCAGAAAATTGGCAGTCCTGCAACGGGCAAGTATGTAGATTCCTCATGCCAGAAATGGGAGGGGGGACAGTAAACCAGTGCCTGAGGCTTCAGGGAGGAACATCAGAGCAATGCTGATGGCCACCAGCTGCTAAAGCTAGGGGCACCAGCCTGATGTGTATCTCATCGTTTCTTGGACCATGCGCATGCAAACACACAGAAATTCTTCGGAGTGTGTTGGGGAGGGGTGTCTGATCTCCACACTGAGAGCAGCTACACAATTTCTGCTGGAGCGTGTTCCTCTGGAGGGAGCTGTGGGACACGTGCTTGTGGTGAGGAATGCGCTCCTTTTGCACCTCCCTTTCTCTTCCAGTGAAGGTAGATGGCAGGGAAGCGGATACTGTTATCCCATGTGTCACCAGTGCCTTGTGTGCTTGGACTCTGAGTCCCATCCTGAGCTGAGGCTTGGTGCTCTCAGGCACTAATTCTGAATAACCCTGGTCGCATCATGAAAGCGCAGTGTGTGTGGTCTCCTCACCTCCAAAGTAGCTGTGGGGATCTTCTCTTGCTGTGCCTTAAAGGCCACTCCAGAAAGCTCACAGGGTTTAATGTGTGACCTTGCCACTCTTCCTGTCTCATCTCGGGGTGTTGGGTGTTTCAGAGCTGCAGAAACACAACTTGGGGACAAGGCCAAAATACAGATGCATCCAAAGTGTCCAAGTGGTGCCATGTGCGGAGCACAAAGCGTTTCTTGTTCTGGTTTGGGAGTTACGTGCTCTAGAGCCGTTCTCTGGTGGTTGGGTTCAAGGGGGATGTAGGAGAGAGACAGAGGGAAGTTCTGTTTGGAGTGGTACACCACGCCAAGGGGACTGCGGCTCAAAGTTGGAGGACAGTGTGTGACCCCCATTGTCTGGGTCATACAGCAGCTTTCCCTTCTCTCTGGGACATAGTGCCTTGCAGAGTGACTGTGGGCAGACGGTGACTTGCTCTTGCCCCAGACCCAGGAGTTTGCAGCTGGAATGGCTGCTGCTTAGGAAATTTACAGTTCGTGTGTTTGTGAAATCTGCTGAAGGTGTGGGGTGTGAACTGTGGGTTGAGTTGCCTTCTGCAGCCTGTAGACAGACTGGCACGGTAGTTGGGACAGCGTTGGATTACCTCTTTATAATCCTGCTGGAATGTTAAGAGTGACCTGAACAGCTCTTCAGGGTTTGTTATTTTGCTGCCAAGTGGTTTAGAAGAACCTCTTTTTCATTTTGTTTCCCTGGCCCTAATAACTTCTGAGCCTTTCTCAAGTGTCAGCTGAAATCTCCAATGGCCTCTGCCATGCTCTGAAGACTTCCAGTTCCTGGTGGAAGTTGTGTTTCCACATTATGGGGAAAAAAAAAAAAGCATATGGAAAAACTGAGAACAGAAGTGTTAAACCCTATAGGGTGTTAACCATCAGGATTTTTCGCTGCACTATTGATTTCTCCATTTGATCGATTAAAGCTTTATTTTGTAATGTAAATTACTGACTCAGCCCTAGCCTGCTGTCTTTGTTACGCTCAGGGTGTGCAGCTGGGCTACCCCAGGATATATTGGATCAAGGATATGAGCTCCCAGACACAAGTTAGTTGCGTTAAGTGTTTGCTGAACACATCACAGTTCATCCCAGGCTGTGGCTTAAAATTTTTCTTATTTGCTGCTTCCTCTTGTTTTCAAGATTGGATTTGAGCATTTTTCTTGCTTCCTCCCTTTCCCAAGCTGCTCACAAACAAGTTCCAGCTGTTCAGGAGGAAGCTGCTTCCGAATAGAAGATACCTGCAAAAATCAATGTGCTAGTGCAGCCGCTGCTCCGAAAAGGAAAAGCAGAGACCAGCAGCTCCCTGTGTGCTTCCCCCTTCCAGGGCCTGTGCACGGGCTTTTCACGCTTGGCTCTGCAGCTCGGCCACCTCGGGCACCTGCGCCTTACTCGTGCTTGCGCCCGAGGGTTGGCAGGGAGAGACGCAAGGGTTTTGACGTGGGCTGCCACGCTGGGGTTTCCATGCATGATGGCTTTCGCTGGCTAGGCTGCGATTCCGCACACATGCGCACACAGAAATGTAATTGGGATTACAGAGGATCAAAACCAGACCGGGAAAGGAAAAGGTCAGACGCTCGGGGGGAAAATAGGAGCGTGGTGCACAGGAGGCATAGCTGCAGCGGGTGCATGAGCTGTGTGATGATCAGCGAACTGTATTTACTGCTCTGAAGTAGTGTATCAAGCTCAAGGCTGTACCCAGTACAGTCCCACCACTGCTTCCTGCATTGTGTTCCAGAAATGAACTGGGGAAGAAACTTACTGGGAGAGCAACAAGAACTTTTGGGGACTAATGGAGCTGAGAAACTGGGGTTGTCGGGGAAGGACAGGTTTGAAGAGCGGATTGCAAACTGCCTTCAGTGGGTAAACAAAAAGTGAAATTAAGCTTCTTTTAATGCTCACCAGGAGCGGGAAAAGAAGGAAACTGAGTTGTAGAAGGAGCAATGGAGGACAGATGTTAAGCACTTTTCACTAGGAATAGCGAGGGTCAGGCAGGGCATGTGGTTGGCAGGTAAAGCCCCAGTGAGACAAACCTCTCTGGGGAATGCTGTGAGTAGGGATGACCTCCCGTTGGAGCTGTGCTGGGGACACGGTGACATTGGGCCGTCTCAGTGCTTGCAGATGAGTCCGCTGCTTTGGCACGTTGTTTACGGTTCAAGTTAACTAATTCCTGGGGTGATGCCTGCGGGGGAACGCTGAGGCAGGCGGTGAGGTGGGCCCGGGGAGGAAGGGCAGGGAAGAGGCCGAGGTATGAGGGGTCAAGGCGGGGGGATGAGCCGCTGCCCCCTCCCCAGGCCCGGCCTCCCCCCAGCCCCGGGGCCGCCATGCCCGGCCCGGCCGGGTCGATCGCCCGCCGGCTGACACCGGCACGTGGGTACCATAGCCCCGCGCCTCCGCCAGCCACTCAGAGGGCGATATTCAAATCACTGCTTGGTGGCAGCCAATGAGAAGGGGAGGGGCGGGGGCTCGCTCCCCGCAGTTCCCACGGCCAGCTTCATTGAAGGGGGGAGTTCGGCGGGCGGCGAGGTGCTGGGAGCCATAGGGAAGCTGAGGTACTGGGGGTACTGGGAGGCACTGGGAGCACTGGGCATGACTGGCTGCATGCGTGCATGCCAGAGGCCCTGGGGATCACAGCATTATCCTGGCAGTAGGCCCCAAGGGATGTGGGGAGCAATGATTTGCCCATTAGGCAGTAGGGTGCCATGGGCTCCAGCCACGGGTGGCAGTCTGTGGGCAGAGGTGGGCAGCAATGTTGGGGTGTTTTGTGCTGCATCCCTGGCAGATGAATGCTTAGGCTCTTGTTTAGCTTTTGGTGTGAATGAGTCAAGAAAACATGCCCTAGTGCAAGGATGGAGGCTGCAAGGTTGGCGGTAGTGCAACTTGCTGTATTGCAAGTGAGTGCACTGACAAACAAAAATTATGGCTTGGTTTTGGCATTCACAGTTGGCCCTGTTTTTTTGGGGGAGCAGCCATAGCCCTGATCAACTGCTGTGACTCAAGTGTCCGAGTTTAGGGGAGCAGTGGTATGTTCACATCAGGGATGCTGGACTCATCCCACACTGAATTCCTGTCCTTCTGTTGGTGCCTCCTCCGGACAAATTAAGTGGAGCCCTCCCAGCACAGATCATGTCCTCAAATTCAAGGACTTGCTTTCAAACCCTGCGGGACAGAGGAGCTGATAGAGGGCAGGATGCTTGCAGAAAACCAGGACAGAAGTGTGGAGCCCAGCTGTTGTGCTAGCAATGCTTGTTGCCCTTCGCAGTTTTGCAATCAACTGTCCTACAGGTCTCAGAAATTTTAGTGGGATCAATAAGTTTAGAAAAACTCTCAGTGGGTTTCCAGATTTCCTAAGCTGCTTACAGCTTTATAAGCAACATAGTCAAGAAGAAAGGTTTCCTTTTTGTGCCTCTTAAGAGAGCTTGAAGGAAGAAAACTTCCATCAAACAAATAGTAGGATGTGAGCATCATTCCCTCTGTTCACAGGGACTCCCAAACTGGGGGGTGTTAGCAGTCATTTCAGGATGCGGTGCAGTGCCCCTTTCTAAAAGAGGTCCCTGCCAGAGCATATCCTTTTATTATCTATAATTATATGGATCATACTGATGGCCTTGCACCTGGATGCCCTTTGATTCCAGTATTGCCAGCTGAGAGCAGCAAGCTTCAGTCTGAGAAAAAACATTCCTGCTTCCACAGGACCCTGAGGCTGGGGAACCAAAAGCTCTGGTCTTCTGCTGCTGTTCCTTCCTCTTTTTCCTCCTGGCTGCCCCCTGCTAGCAGCCCATCAGCCGAAGATCTTCATCCCTTCTATGGACAATGTCTGGTTCAGCAGATGACGTGCCCTGCATGAACTTTGAATCCAACATATTTGCAAAGAGTCTGTGCCAGCACTGTTTCCGAGTTGCGGGGGCTCACAAGCATGCTATCCAGGTGAGCTTCTCCATCCCACCTGGAGGCTATGAATACTTCATCAAGGATTTCTTTGTTCTGCTTTGGGACTCCATGTACCTTTGTAGAGATGGAAATCCCTAACACAAAGGCTCAGCCAGGCTTTCTAGATGTCTTTGGGGGAAGGCTGCATGGGGAGCAAGTCTTCCCAGGCATGGGAATCTACCATTTAGCTGTGCCCAGACCCAAACTGGGAGCCACCTTAGCGAGGAAGGGCTGGACACCAGGTATGAGGGGCTCAACAGATCCTGTAAGGGAAAGCAGAGGTGTCACAGATGCAAAGCTATGAGGAGGGAAGGGGGGGGACTGGCAGAGCAGGGACCCACCCTGGATTAATCTCTCCTTGATGCCTCCTGGCATTTACAGCCTGCCTCACCTAAAATGCGTTCCTGGTGGGTGTCCCTGTGGCTCCCAGCTGTCAGCTTAGGGCAGAGGCTGAGTCCTGTCCTTGGGGCAGCTGCAGCAACCTATTCCCAGAGGGGAAGGCAGGAGGGGAATAAATCTCATGGGATGTGGGGCTCCGCATACCTCGATCCAACATGGTTCTTCGGCACAGGGCTGGACGCACAAGCCTCTTGGCTGCCTGTGACCGGGCGACAGCTGGTTTCATGTTCACAGAGGGTTTCGTGTTGTTCGCCGTCCTCCAGGAGCGACTGGCCTGGGATGATGAAATAGTAATGAGGCTCCCTCTCTCTTTCTCGCCCTCTCCTTCTCTCCCCCTGGCCCCAGGTTACCTCAGCCCTTCGCCCGCGATCTGCTCAGAGCCGCTCAGAGCCATTGCNAAGGCAGGAGGGGAATAAATCTCATGGGATGTGGGGCTCCACATACCTCGATCCAACATGGTTCTTCGGCACAGGGCTGGACGCACAAGCCTCTTGGCTGCCTGTGACCGGGCGACAGCTGGTTTCATGTTCACAGAGGGTTTCGTGTTGTTCGCCGTCCTCCAGGAGCGACTAGCCTGGGATGATGAAATAGTAATGAGGCTCCCTCTCTCTTTCTCACCCTCTCCTTCTCTCCCCCTGGCCCCAGGCCCTCTAAGGTTACCTCAGCCCTTCGCCCGCGATCTGCTCAGAGCCATTGCCTCCGAGCGAATCCCTGTGCAGGCGAGATGCTGGAGGGAAGGCGGTGCGGACAGCCAGCTCCCCAGAGCCTCCCCCCCTGCTCCTCATAAGCCCCGCAGGTAACGGGGCTGGGGAGGATGCTAAGACACCTACAAGCCCTGACAGAGAGAGGCAGGGGCTGGGGCTACAGCCTTCTCTGCAAAAATTGCCCTCCCTCTCGGCTCTGTTGCCTCTCCCCGGGCTATCCGGGTGGTGAAGGAGAGCGGCTGCCAGCAGCATCAAGGCTGACGTGAGGCGGGGGGGGTGGTTTCCCTGAGCCCTCATCCACACACGCTGTCTCTGGGATGCCTGCAGCATTCAGCATCAAATCGGAGCATGCTGGGCCTATCTAGCCTCCTGAAGTAGAAGAAAAATCTCAGCGTTGGGCTGGGAGAGGCATCAAGAGCTCCAGAGGCAAGTCTGCTCTCAGAGGAGGTCGAAGCAGCAGGCGTTTCTGAAGGGCAGCCTTCCTCCTCATCTTCAACACGCTGACAGCACCACTGCATCCCCTTCTTCCTCGCAGGAGCATGCCGTGGAGGTCTCAGGGTGTGATGCTGGCAGCGATGCAGACCCAGACGGACCCTGGGACGCCCTCCACATTTTAGCCCCCCAGTGCGAGGTATACGTGTGCGTGGGCCCAGCGGAGGGGACGGAGCGGTGAGTACCAGCCGGGAGCCACGCTGCTCCAACGAGCCCCTTCGGTGGGAAGAATGGAGGAGGGGGAGCGGGAAGCCAAGCAGGAAGAAATCAGATGCCTTCTCCCTGGTGCTCTGCACACTGGTGTCTGGGAAAAATGGCTGAGCAACCCCCACGCTGTGCCCTCTAACTGGGGTCCTCTTGGCTGTCCCAGGAGAGGTCAGGGGGCCACCAAAAGAGTCTCCTTCTTCCTCACTGCCTCTAGGGTAAGGCTGGTGTTCCCAGGATGGGCTCTGCCAGCCTCTGCCCATCCAGTGGAGAGAGAGCCAGTGTGGCTTGGGCTGCCGGTGCTGCCACCCATCCCTGAGCTCTGCGGGCTGTGCTGACCACCAGCTGTCCTCTTTCCCTGCCCCACAGCTGGCACGAGAGCAGGGGATATCCCCCGCTCAGCCCCGGAGCTGAGGGTGAGCACAGAGAAACCGGCACCAACCCCAGCGCCTGTGCTGAAGTCAACTCCGCACTTGCCAGGGTGAGATGGGGATCTCTCGTGGTTTGGGTTATTTTGGTCTCCCCAGTCCCCTCAGCCCTTCAATGCCACTTCTGCTGGGCACATTCAGAAGGTCCTGAGATGCAAGGGTGGATCAGCTGAGTCCCTTAGTCCCCACAAAGGAGGGTCTCTCCCTAAAGAGCACATGAGATTCGCTCTTGGATCCCCCATGCGGGCTTTCCTATGTTGTTTCTTGCCATGCCCATTGATGTTGGGCTGGGGTCATCTTATGCTCACCCAGCTCCTCTCCTAGTTCATTTTTACCAGCAGCTTTGGGCTGAATGGGCTGTAGCTTCTCATATATGCTTTTACCTCCTTCCAGCCCACAAAAGCTACTGGTCCCCATTGCAGAGATCTGCCCTATCTTGTCTCCCAGGACGGGGAAATGACCCGGTTGTGGGACAACACTTTGGGATCAGGCAAACGGGACATGATGAGCTACACGGGCCACAAGGAGGAGGTGTGGCTGCAAGCCCCGCAGGCAGACAGGCCCAGGTGGGCTCAGCCCATTCCCTCTGGATCCTGGGTGAGAACTGATGCCCAGGACTTTAGGAAAGAAATCTGCCCGCTGAAAGCAGGTACACTTGGTTTGCTCCTGTGTGAGATCCTACTTCTAGTTTGCTTTCCACCCAGGGGTCTCTGAAGTTCACAGCAGATCTCTATTTAGATTTAGCATCTCTTTACCGAGTTCTGGTCCCAGGAGGCATTCAACACCTCTGCGGGCACCGTGTGAAGGGATGAGGCCCAGTGTCCATGAGATGGCATCTCTGTGTGTGCTGACCATGAATCGTGGGTCTCCCGGGTGTTCTCTGTCTGCATGGTTTGGCATGCCCTCGGCTCGCAGCGCTGTGTCCCAGTGCTCCCACCCCACCTGGAGGGAGTCTGGGTTTTATCTCTGCCCTCCTGGACCGTTTCTAGCTCTCCTCCGAAGACCTGCTTTGCCGTGGACGTGGTGGCATCCCGCGTCGCTCGTGCCTCCCCCAGTAACGGCCTTCTCCCCGTCCCAGAGCGTCGTCCCGCCAGCCAGAAGCCTGAGGAGAGCTGGCCGAAGCACCGCATAGAGGGCAGCTATTTCTCCCTGGAGCAGCGGAAAACCGACCGTCCCTGGGCATCCACCCCACCACGTGCCCCCACCGGCTCCTTGCTGGCCCGCAGCAACCCAGTGGGCAGCAGCGGGCACCTCACTGGCTCCCGGGTTCGGGAGCCCCGTGGGCACCCCAGCAGTGTGGGCACGGAGGGGCGGCACGGGCTGGAGAGGCAGGAGTACACGGTGCTGGCAGACCTGCCCAAGCCCAAGCGCCTCGGCCAGCGGGATGCTGTTGACCGTGGTGGCTCCCGCACGCTCAGCCCCGGCCGGGTGGAGGTGGAGAGGATATTTGGCTGCGAGCGCAGGTGAGAAGCCGTGGTCAGAGGTGGGGATCACCCCTCTATGCTGTTGTGGGGGCCCCCACCTCCGGAATCGCTGTGCCACAGGGAGAGAGCAGGGCTAGATGGTAAAGCTCAGCTTTCAGCTGTGCTTAAATTTCCCTTAAAGGGTTGGGTTTAGACTCAGTGGCTCCTGGCCTTGGGAGCTCCCCCACTGCGGCATGCAGGCCAGCTGAGGAGGCCATTGGAAAGGTGGAGCAAAGATGTGCCACTGGAAGCAGAGGGAGCAGCCCACCCTCCTCATCCTCACAGCTACCTCCTGGAAGCTGCAGGATGTGCTGTGGAGCAGGGCAAGCCACAGAAAGGGGGACGGAAAGAGGTGGTCCCCACTGCCAGCCTCAGTGGCTCCCCAGGGATCCAGGGTCCACTGTAGAAGCTGTTCAGGAAGGAACAGGGGATGCAAAGAAGTACCCAGTGCTGGTGGGGTCTTGGCTGGAGAAGCGAGAGTGGCACCAGCGTTGGTGGCACAGGGCAGGAGGGGGATGTAAATGGGGACTAGGGAACTGTCCTGGGCAGGTGGGTGGCACATGAAGGACCAGATAGAGGGAGGCTTAAGGAATAGTGTGGAGAAGACGTGGGTGAGGTAGCAGGACATGAAAGGTGGTGTGATTGAAGTGATAGGGACAGGGAGAGGTGACAGTGCACAGTGTCTGGAGCAGGCAGAGGTCTGTGGGATCAGGCTTAGGTGGAGCTGGGTCTGCAGGGTCTCTGCCACCGAGCTGAGCCTGGCAGCAGCCAGACAAACTGTGTGTGTCTGCAGGAAATCGGAGACCCTGGAGGCCTTCCAGGCCCTGGAGGAGGGCCGCGTGGACCGGCTTGATGGCAAGACCCCGGTGCCACCCAGCAAAGGCCGTGTAGTTCGGAGGCAGTCCAGCCCCAACCTGCCCAGGGAGGTGAGGCTTGGCTGTGCGGTGGGACCCCATCCCAACTTCCCAAGCTGGGTTGCTTTTCCCTGCCACATTTTCCTCTATTTCTGCCGCGTGCTTCTCTCTTCCATTCCCCTGCTCCCCCTTCCCTCTATTCCCAGCCCTACCCCTGCCCTGGTCTGGGACTCTTGGCTCTTAAATAGCAGCAGCCCTTTCACCCTTTGGGTGCAAGAACTTCTCTTCAGTACAGGCTGGCTCTGTGCACAGGGATGCAATTGCTGTCTGGGGAATTATCTAACCAAACTGTCTCCCAGCCCTAATCCCATCTTGTTCTCACTCACCAGCATTTATTCTTTTTTTAAGAGGACTTTCTGTTCTCTCTCCCCCACATCCCTAGGGTCAGCGGCTCTCCTGGAATCTCGAGCAGCGCAGCAGAGACCCCAAGGAGCCCTTGCGTTCCTCCAGCCCGGCTCGGCACCCCGAGAAGGCCAGCAGGAACCAGGGGGATCTCCCGCGACCTGCCAGCCCCAGCTGGCTGTTGGAGAGAGGCAACCGGAGCCCACGCTCTGCAAGCCCAGCCCGCCGGTCGGAGAGGAGAGCAGGGGAGCCCGTGAGTCCTCCCTGGCGCTCGGAGAAAAGCTGGAGGAGCCAAGGAGAACCTGGCCGCCCCCCAAATTCAGAGAGGGGCCGAGCCGCCTGGCAGGCAGGGGGTACAGGGCAAGCCCCGGAGAGGAAGAGCCGAGGGGACATCCTGCATCCTGCGGGCCTCAGGAAGGACTCGGATAACAGCAGGCTGAGCCGGGCAGGGCCACCACCACGGTCCCTCAGTCCCGGGAGGCGTACGGAGAGCACGTGGAGAAGCCAAAAGGAGATCTCCCCTTCCAGCCCGGTGCGGAGGACAGAGAGGCAACATGTGAAACCGGGCGAGCCGCTGCACCTCAGGCAGCCCGGGAAGCCATCCGAATGTGGCTGGCAGAGCCTCCGGGAAAAACTGCCACCCTCCCACCCCGGGAAAGGTGCCGGCAGTGACTGTAAAGGAAGAGGCAAGCCCCTGCGCCCCATGAGCCCAACACGACCACTGGAGCAGGACTGGAAGGGCCGGGGTGATGCCCAACAAGCGCAGGCGTGCGAGAAGGACTGGAAGCGCCAAGAGAAGCCTGTGTGCCATGCGGACTTGATGCGCCAGCTGGAAAGGGACTGGAAAAGCCCTGCTAGATGTCTGGACATAGGACTAAGGCCAGATGACAGCTGGAAAAGGCCTGAGAGTCCAGCACAGCGACTGGAGGATGACTGGAAGGGTCCTGAGCACACCCGAGAGACAAACAACCCGGAGAAGCCATTGGAAAGCGACTGGGGGAACAAGAGACTTCTCATTTATCACGTGAGTACAGCAGGAGACAGAGCTGATGGGGACCCTGGCAGGTGTAAAACTGGCAAGCACAGAGTGGGTGGGTGCAATTCTGCACACCCTGGATCCTCTGCTTCTCCAGGGGAGCCGTGCTGCCTGCCTGGCACTGGGAGAAGGGAGGATGCTTCCCCCCCTGGCCCGCACCAGGAGGCAGATGCTCAGATCTGGGATAAAGAGGTGAGGACCCATACCCATGGCTTCAGCTCCTGCTTTCTCCCCCTGCAGCCCCAGCCGGGTGGAGGTGCCTTCCCGCCGCAAAGCAGCGCTGGCTCCTGGGGAAGCTCACAGCCACGTTCGAGTGCCAGTGAGAAGCACAACAAGGTAGGGGCCAGGCCCTGGGAATGGTGAGGAAGGACAGCTGCCCTTGTATGGAGGTCACTGTGGGCAGCACCTGGGCCTCCAGCGCTTGATCTGTGTAGGCTCAGCGTGGTGCTGCCTTCCCGTGACCTCCTGGGCACCACGCTCACTAACTACCCCCCTTCCCTTCATCCTTTCCCCATTTCTTAGGTGGGGAAACTGAGGTATGGAGCCTTTTTTTAAAGCCAGAGAGGGGTGAGCAGTAAGCCTGGGACTAAAATCTCCACGTAGCTGCTTTCCTTACCTTTATTTTTGCCTGGTGCCATGATGTTATTGAGGGTTTTACGGGGATGAAGTGGGCTTTAGTGGCATGAAAGAAGATAGGGTCAATTGTGTTGGCATTCCTCGGATACCAAAAATGGCATGAGAGCGGCTTTGGAGGGCTGCAGAAAGTGTCCTGGGAGCCCGTGTAGCTGGCAGCTGTGGCCGAGTCCCTGCCTCCGTCCCCCTCCATGTGCGTCAGTCGCCTTGGCCAGGTTGTCCCCTGCGAGGGCCTGGCTTTGTGCTTCATGCAAGGACAAGCTGCAGCGGTGCAGGAGGCTCCCAAGGGCCTCCGAAACTCGAAACGGGTGACATCCCTTCCCTCGCTTCCCTGCCCCAGGCCACTGAGGAGCCCAAAGCCCTGAGGGGCTGGTTCACCCCATCTATTCCAGGTTTCTTCAGCGCTGAACTCTGTGCCAGGCACCTTCGCTTTGCCTTGCAGCGAGAAGCGTCACCTCGGTGTCACTGCACCGCAGAGCCTGGTGTTTCGTGGTGGGCAGTTCCCCCCTGCCCCTTTTCCTTTGGGACCCTCGCTAGCAATTCCCCTTCCCACTGCCAGCTGGCTTTCCAGGGGCACCAGAGGTGCCCCCGTGGACACGCTCCCACCTCTGCCCAAGACTGCAAATTGCTGCTTTAGGGCTTCATTTGAGGGGGAGGCAGGGGATAAAACCGAGCAGCTTCAGCAGCGAAGGTGAGGACCCCGCTGTGCGCACACACACACGTCGGGACTCCTGAAAAATCCCTATCCGTAAAAAGATCGGAANGGGCTGGGCTCCCGGCGGTCCCTTCCTGGGACAGCAGCGGCTCTGCCCGTCCCTCTCTGGGCTTCAACTTTGCCCGGGCCAGCGGGGAGGGAGGGGGGGCGAGGGCGCGGCTCAGCCCCAGCATTGTCCCCGTCCCGTCCCGCCGGTCGCCCCTCGCCCCGGGCCCGGTCCCCCCTCCCCTTTCCGTCCGCCCCGGCGGCCGCTCCCGCCCCGGCGGCTCCATTGGCTGGGGGCGGCCGGGGCGGTGGCGGCTGGTTGCCATTGGCCTGCCCGGGCCCTCCCAGGAAGTTTGGGGGGAGGAAAGAAAAGTTTTTTGGGTTGGGTTTGGTGGTTTGGGGTTTTTTTCCTCCTTTTCTTTTTCNCGCCGGCCGCGGCGCCCCCGCCATGACGGTGAGTCGGGACCGGCCCGCGGGGTGCGGGGTTTTGGGGAAGGGGGGAGGTTGGGGGGGGATATATCCTTCACCCGGCCGCTTCTCCTCCCCCTCTGCCGGGCGTTGGGGGGTGCCCCGCGGGGTCCCGCTGGGAAGGGGCGGAGGGCCGGCGGGGACACCGGCTGTCAGCTGCCGCCTCCCCGGGGTCCTCTCCTCCCCGGGCACCGCTGCTCCCCGGGGGACTGTGACCCCGCCGGGTACTCGGGGCTGGGGCTGAGGCTCGGTGCCTCCTTGTCGCCCTTCCCCGTTACCGCCGGGGTCCCCTCTCGGGCTCTCCGTGGCCGCTCGGTGGAGTCACTTCGTTAAGCGTCGTCGCTTCGTTAGCGGTGGGCGCTACCCCACCTACATAGACACGGGTAATGCTGTAAGTTCGGGCTGGGCTGAGGCCTGCTGAGCTCATTGCTCTGATGACCACAATCGGATGCGAAATCCGCATGTCCCCCCCCGGGCGTGGGGAGCTCCTGCTCCCTGTGGGAACCAGATGTGGTGTCGGGGTAGGGAGCGTCCCACCCCTGGGGCAAACCTTCTTCCCTGTGGATGTCTGCCGGCCCCAAGAGGGAGGCTGTTGAGCAGAGTGGGGTAACGGAGGTGACGGGCCGTGCTGTGCGTGATGGTGGTGGGAAAGGGAGAGCCTGTCGCCCGCTTGCTTTTGCAACACGTATAGATTTGGGGGGCTGCATGCGTGCTCCAGCCTGGGAGCGGTTCTGCTGCCACCAAACTGAGCTGGAGTGGTTTTGCTTTGTGTTTTGGCCTGCGGCCCCGCGCCTTGTGGAGTAGGTTCCCTTTTTGGAGGAGAGGAGGTATTGTGCTTTGCGGGAGGTTGAGAGCCCCTCACACCATCTCTCAGAGGTGAGAGGAAGCAGCATTCCGGGACCTGTGGTCCTGAGGGGCTTTTGGGAGTGGGAAGAGTGGGAGACACGTTGATGGGAGAGGCTGGCAATGGAAGGAGCACACCTGACCATCCCATCCCTCTCCTCAAACACGAAGCTTGCTTAGCCTGCCACAGCTTCTTCTCCTCTACTTCTCCATCCTGGCGCCTCCGTACCACCCAGGAGCCATTCTTTTGCTCCCACCCGTCCCCTTTCCTTCTTTGGTGTTTACATTCTTCAGATACTTGCAGGCTGTTATCACCTCCCCTGTAGCCCTTCTTCAGCCAGAGCAGGCAGCTGCCTCTCCTTAACCTGCTGTTGTAAGCCAGTCCTTCCAGACGTCACCTATGTCCCCGGCTGCTTGGGACACCCTCCGGTGCCTCTACCTGGCCAGCTGCAGGGTTGAACATATAACTCTGGTGGGTATGGATGCAGCCAGGCAAAATTGCTGCTGCCACCTCCTGAGCTGAAGCCTCACCATCTGCAGCCCCAAGCTGTGCTGCGGGGCTGCACGTTTTGCCGGAGGTGCATCCTGCTGCCGCATCCTTGCATCTCCAGCACCCGGATCTCTCCCAGCGGTTCAGCTTTCCTGGATGTTTCCTCCTCCCGCTGCTGGGCCGTTTCCTCTGGATGGGGGGTCCGGTTTGAATCCCGCTCTCCTCTCTGCTGGTATCTCTTTATGCCGGATGAGGAAGCTGGAAGCTGGTTGTGGGGAAGGGGAGAAAAGTGGCTTTGAGCATTTTGTGCATCAACTGATGTCTCATCCTACAGTACTGGCCCTGCTATGACAAGGATAGTTCAAAGCCAATTCCAGACCTGTGGCTCTGCATCTGGGGGTGGCAGGGAAAACAGGAGCCCTGTCCAATTCACCCGTTCAGGAGAAACACTCTGGGGGGATTTTCTGGCCCCAGCGCTGTGTCAGGGGCAGCAGTTCTGGCAGGACTTTGTGCTGGTTTTCTCAGCAGCTTAATTAATGTTCATTATTTTGGCACCTAATGCTTTGGGATTGTAAATCCTCAATAAGACAAGACCCAGCTGATCCATACAACAGCCCCAGCCAGGAGTCCCTCTGCTCCCTCTCTCCCTATGTTGTTTTTCTGCCGCCGCGGAGCCTGCCTGGCTCTCTTCTGCTGAGCGCACGTGTGTCCCGGGAGGGGAGAAGGTTGTGCTTTGACGTTTTGCCTCCTTTCCTTCCCTCCCGCCGCTCCCAGTTTGGAGCCGGAGCTGAAGTCACCGGATTGGAAGGGATAACGGGAAAAAGGGTGGAGCTGCTGCCACAGGGAAGGAATTAATTGTCGGGGTGCTTTTTCAGGGCGGCAGCGAGGCCAGCAGGACGTCCGGGTCCATAGGGAATGGGGATGCGTGCATACCTCTCGTCTCCCAGCCACCGGCAGCGCCCGTCACCTCGGCAGGAGGTGAGGCGTGGGAGCCCTCCGTGTCCTTTTTCTCTGGTTTCCCTCCCTTCCCAGGCGGCTCGGGGCCACCATAGGACGCTTCTGGCTGGGCCTGAAGCTGTAGCAGCCGGTGACCCTCCCCTTGGCAGGCCTCCCCGTGCCTGCTCGAACCAATAGCCGGAGCGCTGGGGTGGGCCGGAACGTACTGGGCTCTTGCTGCCCCATAACCTTGGGTGTATCCCAAGAGCGGCAATTCAGGAAGATGAAAGCAGGGGAGGGCTCAGCCCGGCTGGGCAGCCAGGGAGCTGGGCTTGCAGGGCAGCTGCGGCCGGCCGCCGGACTTGTTTGGGGGGTGTGGAGTGGCCATCAGCTTGCCGAGCCACCCCTTCTTGTCAGCTTGGTCTCAGGTGGTGTTTGTGGCATGTGGGGACTGCTGGTGGCTTCCCCGAGGCTGGCAGGTCTGGTGCGTACTGCTGGGAGGTCCAGCTCTGGGACTGTCGCCTCTCCAGCACTGTCCCACCTGGTTCAGCTGCGGAAGAAGGGGCTTCCCGGGGAAAAGAGGCATTGGGCTGAGTTATTTGGTGGTGCAACTTCTCCTTAGCCAGCAGGGTTGGGAGGAGGGACCCGCTCGAGCCTGTTTGGCTGAGGGCAAAGCCAGGGAGAGCAGTTCCCCTGAGTCAGCTCTCCGGCGCTCCACCTTGGGAAGGAGATAAACTGGTTGGGATGCCACACCAGTGGCGTGAGGTTAGGAGGAGGCGGGGAGCTGGGGGAAGCTTCTTTCTAGCATGGGGAGATCTGGGTAAAACTCTCTTCATCCTCATCTTTAGTAGCTGTGGCTGAGGCTGGGCAGAGGGCAGGCTCTGCAGCAGGAGGGAGCAGGAAGAGCTGGATGGTAAGAGAGGAACCCCCAGCATCTCGGAGAGGACTGAGCCTCGGAGAGGGTCAAGTCTCGGGGAAGATCGAGTGCTGGTTGTGACTCTGATTTCATCTCTACCCTGGGGCACATCGTTTAAAGGCAACGTGTTTTCACAGCTGTTGAATTGCCTCCTGTATGCTTGCGGTGAGGGCTGTTTCGTACAGAGCTGTTTGCGTCTTTAATAAATGATCGGTGGTGGAGTTACCGGAGGGACTTAGCTCTGAGGCACAGATGGCCAGGGTTTGGACAAGGCGTGTCTGATTCTTTGCGACTTTGCCTCCATCTCTGAGCCAAGCAGTGCAGCACTCCCTTCTGCCTGCTCTCCGTGCCCCTGCCTTCCCCCTTTCTGAATAAATACCTCCGAGGCACCTTGTGGAAACCTCCCTGCTGCATATTTTCCTTGAATTTTTTTTTAAACCGCTTTCCTTATCTCCTGCTTCCTTTTACAGGAATGACTGCCTGCTGCTGAGAGCTAAATCCAGTCCTCCTTCGTCACTGGGTCCTACACCCCCATGAGTTTCTTAAGTGATGCCAGGCTATTCCCACTTGCTGTTCTGCTACCAGGGATTCGCCTTTCACCCCCTGGCATGAAAAGCCCAGACACTAACCTTCTGTTTTGTCCTTTCCTCTCCAGCCGGATCTCCTCAATTTCAAGAAGGGATGGATGTCCATCCTGGACGAGCCAGGAGAGGTAAGCCTGAGGTGGGGGTCTGCCTCTTCACCCAGTCCCTGCTGCTAGACATCCCCCAGTGAGCAGCCGATTTCCTTCCACCTCCCTCGCTGAAGTTGCTACCCCTGGGAAGGACAGTGGGAAGCCTTTGGTGGAGGTGCCTCACTCTGTGTGCAAGCACGGAGATTCACCCAGCACCCCTCTCCCAGCTGAGGGGCACAAGGGGCAGCTGGAAGGGACGTGGGAAGATAAGGCTGAGAGGTTGCTATGCAGAGCGTCCCTCCCTGTTCCTACGTTTCCCCCGGTAACTTCCTATCCATTTCCCTCCTATCTTTTCCCTTCTCTCCCCCTGCCTGATCTGTCTGCAGTGGAAGAAACATTGGTTTGTGCTGACCGACTCAAGCCTGAGGTATTACCGGGACTCGAACGCAGAGGAGGTAAGCATGGCCATCCTTTCTCCAGCCCTCTTGTCCTTCCTGACCCTGTGCATGTCGCCAGGGGGAAGAGGAGCGCAGCCTTGGCATAATCGGTGTGCTCCTGGGAGAAGCATCAGCATCCTCTCCTCCTGAAAGGCAATGTGGAGGTGGCAAACTGCTCTTTGCCAAGGGGTGATGAAAATCATGGGTGTCTGAAGGTGGGCCAGCGGGGCGACAAACCCTGGGGGGGCTGTGAATGGTGGGAGGTGAGGAGAAAGGGTGACCCCATGTCTGGACATCTCTGATGCTCTCTGTCCACACTGCTGGCTGCCCCTTGCTTTAAAAGAAGCCACGCTGTGCCAGGGAGCTGAGACTGGAGCATCTGCTGGTGGTCTCAGCTGTAGCATGTTTGGCCTCCGCCGTCCACACAGGCTGTGTGAGTGCTTTGAGCCTGCAAAGACCTGAGCTGTGCTGGGACTCCTTCTGCTCCCGGAGAGCTGTGGGGTGAAGGCAGAGGTGTTCCGTGCTTTGGTTAGGGTGCCAGCAGGTGACAGGGGCTTTTTCAAAGCTGGGCTTGCACTGACATCCTAGTGGGTGGCTGTGCTTGCAGGCTGATGACCTCGATGGAGAAATCGACCTCCGCTCCTGCACGGATGTGACGGAGTTTGCAGTGCAGCGCAATTATGGCTTCCAGATACATGTGAGTGTCCAGCACCACGTAGACATGGAGCAGCAGCACCAAGGGACACTGGGCGGGAATGCGTGCTCCCTCCCAGTGCCATGATGCAAGCCATGCAAACCTGGTGCTGGGACGGCAGCCCAGCAAGGCTCATTGGTGACACGTGGATGGCAGTGCTTAGGGACGTGAGTGCTGCCCGCCTGCAAAGGGAGGAGGAGGAGGCTTTGCAGGGTTGGCCGAAGGCTGTGCTGGAGGCAGTCCAGGAGCCAAGCTAAATGCCAGGAGTGTTTACTTGACCTGTTGGCCAAGGCAGCTTCACTGGAGCTGCGGGGAGGGGGTGGTGAGCACTGCAGTGTAGCCTGGCTGACCGTGCTGTGTAACAACCTGTACCCTGGATCTGGCCCCAGTATAATCCTGCTGCTTGGTGTAGCAGCAGGAGACGGCTGCTAAGGCAGCACAAAAAATGGTACTTCTGTGGGTGTACGAGGTTGGGCACTTCATGGTCCAGGTTTCCCTGTGGCCTGGTGCTGTACCCCGGCGCTGGTGCGCAGCTCCCAGCACCTGAACGGCTGGATTGCACTGGCTCACGTTTGGCCAATGTGCCCGCAAAGTTTCTTTTGCCTTTGCTTGGAGACGTTCTTATGGAGGACGTGTAACAGGCTTTCCCACAAAGAGCATGTCTCCACTCCCACCCTTCCACCTGGCCCCAAGAGCCTTTGATAGTGGGTGGCCTCTCTAGCACTGTCCACCACCCATGCAAGCGGGTGCCCGGGGGTCTCGGGTAGCGAGTAGGAGCTGCCTGAACCTTCGCCAAGCCCTGACAGAGCCTCCATCACCTCCCCATTCTAGACAAAGGATGCCGTCTTCACCTTGTCAGCAATGACCTCAGGCATCCGGCGCAACTGGATCGAGGCCCTGAGGAAGAATGTGCGCCCGGTCAGTGCTCCAGATGTCACCAAGTAAGAGCTGTCCCGTGCTGCTTCTCCTCTTCCCTGTCTTGCTGCCCTTCTACCCTCCAGGTCCAGAGAGGTCCCTCTGGAAATCCATCCGCTCCTGGATCAGCCCTGCCCACCCAGTGCTCCTCCTGCCCCTCTGCTCCTCCTGAACATGGCGTGGAGACACCAGCCAGTGGCAGGGGTTGAAAGCCTAGATGGCTCCTGCCCTTGCACTCTGCTTTTTGCCTCGCCATGTCAGTTTAGCCCAGTTTAGTCAGTTTGCTGCTGATGTAGGGGGTGAATTCACTGGGGGTGAATATTCCCTGCCCCGTGGGGGAGCCTGTTTCCCCAAGGGATGGGATGCTGCAGGCCCAGCTCTGCGCTCAGGGTCAAGTTTTTAAAGCTGGGCTGGGTGAGGGCTGAGCCTTGGGGCAGTTGGCGGTGCCTCTGCCGGCATCCTTTCCCGCGCGGTGCCTCTCCTTCACTGGCCACCACCACCGCTCTGCTTTCAGGCTCTCTGACTGCGATAAGGAGAACTTCCGTAACTGCGTCCCCCAGAAGGGCTCAGTCCGGACAGAGGAGCAGCAGCGGCCAGGCTCGGGCTCCGAGGGGAACTCAAAGGGCAGTCACTGGAAGGCGGACGGGCAGCGCCATGCCTTTGACTACGTGGAGCTGTCTCCCTTGCCACAGGACCCCGGGAATCAGGGGTCCCCGCAGAGGACAAGAGGGAGCTTGAGGATCTCCGACCGAGCTCCCAAGCATGAGGAGCTGGAGCGGGATTTGGCCGTCCGTTCAGAGGAGAGGCGGAAATGGTTTGAGACCCCTGATGGCAGGGTCCCAAATAGTGATGGCCTGCTGGGGGACTCTTCCCGCAAGACCGGGGAGCAGGACCTCCCCGCTCCCCCGCTTTCAGAGGACCAGCGGATGCGGCTGAATGAGGAGATAGAGAAGAAGTGGCTTGAGCTGGAACGCCTGCCCTTGAAGGACTCACGGCGGGTGCCCTTGACAGCACTGCTGAACCAGAGCAAGGGGGGGCACGGAGAAACCAACGAGGCACTGAAAAAGGAGGTAAGACCATCCCTCCTCTCTGAAACTGGGATTCTGGTGGCTCCTTAGTGTGGTCCCTGGCAGCAGGAGGCTCTGCAGAAGAGCAAAGCAGAGGTGCAGGGAGATGTTCGTTCTTTCTGACTCCATTTGCCTCCCCTCGAGCGCATGGGAGCTTTTGCAGCCAGGAAATGTGAGGCCAGAGACCTGCTGTTGCACGTCTGGAGAGGTTCCCCAGGCCACATTTTGTTCCAGGATAAGTTAGCTGGTGGCATTGCTTGTGTGGAGGCTGTTTTTCCTGGGAGTATATCCACAGTCTCTGTTCTCTGGCTGTTCCCAAGCCTGCAAGCGCTTCACCTACCAGACTTTGAAAGGAGCTGTGCGTTTGTCTGTCATCCCAGCAGTGGTTTCCTGCATCACGGATCCACCTCTGGAAGTTGGGATATCTCCTCCTCTCTTGTGAGCGCTTACCAGGCTGGGGGAGGCTTTGCTGGTTTGGTCCCGTGGCAGGCTGCCATTACCATGGGAAACAGACATCCCCATTGGCCGTGCATGGTCGTCCCCATCCCTAAGCCTGAGGTTCAGATATGACACGTCCGTCAGGTCACAGCACTTTTCCACCCCTGGCTGAGCATCTCTCTTCCCTCACTGGCACAGGTCCAGTCGCTGCGGGCGCAGCTGGAGTCCTGCCGGGCCCGAAACGAGAGCCTTCGGGAGGCGTCGAAATCCCAGGGAGACAGCCACGTGCCCCGGGGGTACATCTCACAGGTGAGTGGGGTGCCAGACGTGGGACCTTGGGGTCACTCCCAGTCCCAAACTGGGAAATGCTGGGACTCAGCTCATTGCCAAGCAGGTATTGCTAGTCATTGGGTTGCTGTGGTGACCCTAACTGGTCCCACTTGTAATCAGTATTAATTACATAAAGGCTGGTCCGTGTTGCCTGGCTTTAAAGGGGCCAGACTATAAACAGGGGTGAGGAGGAGGAGCGTTAAGGGAGAGGTGCAGGATCTGTGCCCTGCTTTGTGCGTGGGCACGATGCTGGCCTGGGCTGGGGTGGGGGGTGTGAGCCGTCCCCCAGCTTGGGAGTGGGTCAGCAGCTTTCTGCCAAGCCGCCCATGTGTTCCCCGGCGGTTTGCAGCTCGCTGCTTGTGGTTCTTGCTAACAGGGGCTCCCAAATCCCTCGTTAAAAGCAGTCTGTCAGGAGCTCCCGTGCCTGCCAGAGCTGCCTGAGCTCTGAAGGTCACTTTGACAGCACAGCCTGTTCGTTTCCTGGGACAGCACGTGGGAAGACCTGCAAAACAGTGTTTGCTCATGCTTCAGCCTCTCTCTTTTCTTCACTTATTTATTTCACTCCGCCATGGACTTGTCCAAAGCAAGCGAGGTCACATCCCACAGGGAGGCTGCCGATCCACCATGCTGTGGGGATTTCAGGATGTGCTGTATGTGTTGAAAGATACCGGGAGGAAGGAAGTCGGGGCTGGTGAAACCCATTGCAGCGGGTTGGCCGTACCTAGCCCAGATAAAGAAACCCACGAGTCCTGTGGCACCCAGCCCAGCCAGTTAGCAGTCACTCTGTCCTCTTGATTTAATATTTACAGCTCACAGGCTTCTTTATGGTCAAAAAAAGCAAAAGGAGCGGGGAGGAACGGCACCTTATCTTCCTAATAACTCAGTTCAAAAGGCCGGCATTTCGCATCTGAGGCTAAACTTGGCATTTCCCCAAAGCGCTCATTCTCTCCGTCTGCTGAGGTTTGCAGCCAGCCCATGGCAGATCACTGAATTGATCTTGCCTTTTTCTCTCCTTTGGTTGATCTGTGAATCTTCCCAACTTCTGTCGTCTCAGTAGGAAGGAGCAGCCAGCAAGCACTTGCATTCCCACATGTTGCAGCACCCTTTATATCAGCCTTCGCCTTAGTACTGGGGGAAGGATGGGACGGCAAGGGGCTTTCGGGGGACACGATGGCTTCCTGGCTCTCTGCTGATGCCTTAGAGGCCCTGGCCTTTTAAAATAATACGCTGGCATGGTTTGGTCATGAACAAATCCTTCCTGAGGGACTTGGGGCAGTGCTGCCAGCATCTGGAGCGAGAGCGGCGGCGTAGCTCTGAGGTGGGAACCGCTTTGCGTTGCTGTAACACCAGTTAACCACAGCGCTCAGTGTTGAAAGAACCATCCCCTTCGTCTCGGAGCCATCAGAAAGGAGGGCGAGCTGTGTGAGGAGGATCCCTAACCATTATGCTTTGGGGAGGGCTCTTTGGCAGCCTCCATCGGGCCACAGGGCAGTACAGGGTGTCACTTTTCAGGAGAACAGGCTCAGTTTTCATTGATTCTGGGGGATGTTGCTTCATTTAAAAGGCAGATACTGAGATGCAGTTCCCACTGGTGATCTCCTCCAGCCAGGCAGTGCAGCCTAGTGGAAGGGGCTGGGCTGGGGTGTCGGGCTCGTTATTCCCAGCCCTTGGCACAAAAGGGACATTCCTGTCTTGCTGCTTCAGTTTTTGACGAACGTTTCTTCCTCTGCAAAGCATAGGGGTGTTGCAAGATGCATGGCCCTGTCCAATGGTTGTGCTCAGTGATAAAAGTGCCACCTCACTTTCCCAGGATGGTCTTTTCCTTCTCTAGTGGTCTTGCTTCCCTCAAAATGGCCATGGACTTGGGTGAGGTTTGCAAAGGCAAATATTAGCCCGGCCAGGTACCTGTCCTGGCCTGAGATCCTGCATGCCTAGACCTTTGAGTCCCTCACCCCTCCTTTTCCCGACATGGCAGGAGGCTTGTGAGCGCAGCCTGGCTGAAATGGAGTCATCCCACCAGCAAGTGATGGAGGAGCTCCAGAGGCACCACCAGCGGGAGCTGGAGCGGCTGCGGCAGGAGAAGGAACGGCTCCTGGCGGAGGAGGCTGCGGCAACAGCAGCAGGTAGGAGTGGACAGAGAGCCATGCCCCTGCTCCAGTGGGTCCCTCCTGCCTCTCCCAAATGTCTCTTGTGACAAACCAGTTATCCCAGTCATCTGGAGCCACACTGCTTATCCTGCTGGTGTGATGGTGATGCTCAGCACCTTCTTGTATGCAGGCAGGACTGGCAGAGGTGGCAGGGAACTCCCATGCTGCCCTGTGTTAGTCCCCTTGGCAGCACTTCGTGCATCAGGACGATCCTGGGGCATGGAGAAGGTGGGGGATGCCCCAAGGGCGGAAGGGATGCAGGGGGAACCTGCAAAGACAGGTCTGGGCGCCAGCAGCTACAAGAGCTTGACTGATTCAGTGGCTCAGTTTTCCCAAGACGTGCCAGAGCTGGCACAGTTTGATCCTCCATCTCCCGTTGTCCCCCTCTGCAGCCATTGAAGCACTGAAGAAAGCCCACCGGGAGGAGATGAATAAGGAGCTGGGCAGGACACGAAGCTTCCAGCAGTGCGGCTCAGTCTCAGATGCCCTCCAGAAGCAGCACCAGTAAGAAACCACCTCTCCCGCTCCCCTTGCCTGATGCTGCCGCCCTGTGCTGGTGTCAGTGCAGCCCATCTACAGCCGTAGCCCCTAACTGTTCCCCCTGCCACCTCCCTAGCTCCCTGCCCGGGCGTGGTGGGTGCCCAGCAGTGGCTGCCAGGGCTGCTGGAGCTGTAGGGCAGAGAGGTTTATCCCCTGCTTGGCTATTTTTCCTATAGCACCTCTGTTTTCCCTATAGCTTCTTCCCTCTATTTTTTTTACGGAAAGCTCCTCCATTCCTTCTGCATGGCTTGAAGATCATAAAAGCACCACAGTCATGTGCAGCAGGGTGGGAACTGAAGCCTTGGTCCACAGGGGACATTATTTTGTGCCAATGACTGATGTGGGCAGAGGCTGCCTGTGGCAGGGGTGAAGGCAATGCTGGTGGCCAGGGGTCAGTGAGGATTGCAGAGCAGCGATGAGCTGGTGCCTCTTTGACAGGTTGGACGTGGATTCCCTGAAGCGGGAGCTGCAGGTGCTTTCTGAGCAGTACTCCCAAAAATGCCTGGAAATCGGGGAGCTCACCCAGAAGGCAGAGGAGCGGGAGCAGACGCTGCTGCGTTGTCAACAGGAGGGGAAGGATCTCCTGCGGAAAAACCAGGCAAGAGAATGGCAGCAGAGACCATGGAGCATGTTCCTCCCTTGCACGGCACAGCCCCTCTGTTAAAACTCCCCTATTTGTTCATATTTCTTCCCTTTTGAGATTTTATCAGAAAGAAAAAAAAAAAATAAGGGCCTGTCTTAACTATGGTGTTAAATACAGCAAGCCTATTCTTTGCTGCTGGTTGTAGGGGCCGCTGTTGCCTATGGGCAGGGGGTTACAAGGAGGTCTCTAAGCTAGGGCAGGGTTGGCGTGAAGATGGAGAGGTTAGAACAGTGGAGAGGCCCGTGCCGTGGCTACCCTGACGTCTTTGTTTTTTCCCACAGGAGCTGCAGACCCGCCTCTCAGATGAGATTGGGAAGCTGCGAAGCTTTATTTCGTCACGCAGCTCCGGGGACCGCTCTTCACAAAACAATGAGCGGAGCTCCTGTGAGCTGGAGGTACGGGTGTCCCCCCAGGCTGTCCCGCTGTGCCCCCATCCCCACCACGCGCCGGGGGTCTCCTCCTCATGACGGTTTTGGCTTAGAGCGGGTGGGAGGGGGGTGCCGGATGGAGCAGCAGGGCCGGTGCAGGAAGGAGGTGCGCAAGCTTCCCCTCTGCCACTCTCCCAGGGCGCTCACGCCGCTTCCTGCCATGGCCTTCCTGGCCCTTCCTTCCTTTTCCACCTCTGCGCTTGCGCCAGGGCCCGCCGGCCTTTCCAAGGCGGTGGCTCTTGAGTCACCTCTGGTTCCTCTCCCCTGTCCTCGGCCCAGGTGATGCTGCGGGTGAAGGAGAACGAGCTCCAGTACCTAAAGAAAGAGGTGCAGTGCCTCCGGGAGGAGCTGCAGATGATGCAAAAGGTCGGTGTTTTCTGGGAGCCATTGGGGGAGCAGCAGGAGAGGGAGGAGAGGGGAGCACCAGGGCTTGTATGTCAGCAGGGTTCGGCTGGGTTTGATGGGATGCTCAGGCCAAACCCTCTTGTCACTTGTGCTCCTCATCCCTGCTCGCTCCCGAGCACATAGCAGCCATGTGCTCTGAACAGCGCGGACTGGCATAGACTTACCTTGTGCGAGGGAAACGTCACAGAGACTTTGCTGCTGGTTCCTCCAGATGTATATACATATAAGCATGGACAAGCCAGGAGCCCTTCTTTCCCAGGTGGGAAGCCTGGATGAAGCCTGCCCAGCGCTCTGCTTCCCCAGCCACCTTCTCTGTCCCCTAGTTGTCCCCTCACTGCATGGACATGTTTCCTTGGGCACCGTTGCTGGGTGTACTGCTCCCTCCACTGGCAGCAGCTCCTTCAGAGGGATTTTCAAAGACCCCTGCCAAAGGGGAACCTGAAAGAGGCTTTGAGATTCAGTGGTGCTCCAGGAGTTCATAACTTTCTCACTTAAGCTTTTTGCCATATAAGTGGCCGGGACCGTCCCTTTCAGCAGCCTGCATCTCTGGTGGGTTTGTTTTTCCCACACACCTGGCTCAAACTCACACGAGCCATGGTAAAGCCCACATCGCCCCCTCCAATCTGATGCTGCAGATCCACACTGCTGCAGGGCCAGCGACTCTGCCTTCCTCCCTGGCCGGGGGTTTGGGAAGTGCTACCTCCTCGCTCTTCTGAATGGTTTCTGTGTGGCCCAGATAGGGATGGCCTTCAAACCCTGAGCTACCTCTCCCCTCCTCACCTGCTGGCCCTTCTCCTGCTGGGCTCACCTTGCTGTCCCCCTCCCTAATATCAGCCCTAAAACATGCTGACCCCTCTCCCTCCCCTGGCAGGATAAGAGATTTGCCTCAGGGAAATACCAAGATGTCTATGCAGAGCTGAATCACATTAAGGTGCGCTCTGAGCGAGAGATCGAGCAGCTGAAGGAGCACCTGCGCCTGGCCATGGCGGCTCTGCAGGAGAAGGAGTCACTGTGTAACAGCGTCGGCGAATAACGGTGAATACCGGGGATGCTGTGATGTACCCTGCGGGTACAGGTGGCTGAGACCAGCTGCCCCACTTTGACAGGGGGGTAGAAGCTGCCAGTTCCTCCTGCTCCACTCAGTGATGAAACTTTAGGCTTAAAGTATTCCTTCGCTGCTTCTTGCATCCTCTCGTCCTTCACCCCACCCCTGTCCCTGACGTTTTCCCAGGGTTCCCAGCTCCCTTCTTGCCATGCTGCTCTTGATGCTTCTGCAGCCAGCACCAACCGCTGCTCAACCAGGCCCGGAGGCGGGAGCTGGCCACAAGCTGGCCTTCACCCCATGGCTTGGGTGACAGCATGGGGGCAGTTATGCGCTACCTACGTAGGTGATGCTTCTGCTGCGTTCACCTTTGAAGCGGTTTCTCTATTGCAGCATGGAAATTTTAGGTCTGCATCAAAGCAGCCCTGACTAGACCTAGCCCTCCTCCCACGCTCGCCTGCGGGTATCCCTGCCGTGGCTGGGGAGAGAAGCAGGGTGACAGGAACAAGGGCATCCTGTTGTCTGGAGTGCTTCTGCTTCTTGCTTGGATGCCATGGCCATTGGATTGGGGTCCCCCTGCTCCGCCAGCGCTTGCTGGTGGGCGCCGAGATGAGTGGGTCTGTAGCATGGATGCCAGACAGTCATCTCCCGGGGGAGCAGAAGGGACAGCATTTCTGCGCTCGGTGGAGTCTTTCTAAACCATTTCTGCTTTTGTCTCTCTCTAGGTCTGCTCTTCGTTTGTTTAACTGTTCTTGTTTTGTATTTGCTCCATTCCTCACTTGCGGGGAGGGGGAGACTGAATCCCATCTATTATCGCCTTGGCGAGGAATCCCACCCACCCCCCAGCCTCCTCACTCCCCGCCCAAAGCTTTTTTGATGAACCCCTTTTGCCTGCGTACCTGAGCACATTGTTTGGACTGGCTCTTTACATGCACCTTCTTCAGGATTTTATATGTGAAAATTATATTTTATAGAGGAATTTTTTTCCCCCGGGAAGAAGGGGAAGAGGAGGGGGAAAACTTTTACTACGTCACCAGCGTTTTCTAACCTGAAAAAGAGAATCTGGTTTTCCCCACTTCCCCAGTCCCATTGTTCCCGGCCACACAGCCACCTTTGGCACGTATTCCCTCTCTTCCAAATGTCTCCACGGCCCCCCTGGGATGTACGGTGAGGACCACACTCCCCCCTCCCCGTGCCACCCCCAGGGACCTGCGGAGAAGACATACAAGCCATAGGAGGGAGCCGCTGGGGCAGTCTGCCATGGACGTGCTTGCCTGGGACTTCTGAAAGAGGAGACCTTGGCAAGAGTCTGCATGATCAAGCTCTCTCCGTGACTGTCCTTTGGCTCCTTCAAGAACCCAAATTGGCAGGAGCCCAGAGCCACAGGGTCTGTCCTTTCCGGGGAAGAGGAGCTGTGAGGCTGCTACTGCACCCGCTGGAGCCAACCTCTCCCAAGGTGGCAGCTGCTGCTGCTCTGCTGCGCCCTTCAACTTTTAACTTAATAAAATCTTCCCCTTTTGCTGAGAAAAATGTGGTTGTTGAGGGAAACATGTCCTTAACACAATGTGGCAGTGGGGGAAGTGTCATTTTTCCAGGTTCCTGTGTGATTTTGGGGTATCCTGACCCACCTCTTCTCTCCCTCTGGATTTGGGGAGGGAAAGAAGCAGGAGCACTGCCAGCCCCTGGCCAGAGAGTGAGAGGAACCCTGTAGTGCCCTTGTGCAGCTGTCTGCTCCACCTTTGGGTTTGGGGGTGAAATAATCTTCTTCACCACACCGCTCTGAAAATCCCACATGGATCCTCAGCCCCATGGTGGAAGAGCTGAGCCTGGGCTGCATTAGTAAATCCGGTATTGGTGGGGTGGGGGCAGATGGCACTGCAAATTACTGGTGGAATAAACAGTCTATGTAGATCCTGGGGGAGCTCAGAGGGATCTCAAATGCTTTCCTCCTCCTGTTTTTTGAATGAAGCACAACTTTTTGGCAGGATGGAGGAGGACCTGGGGGTGACTGCTTCTCATTCAGCCCCATGCCAATGTAGACGTGAGCTGTTGCTCTGCAGAGAGGCTGCTGGCAATTACGGAAGAGCCCTAATTGCAGGCTCGTGACGAGGCTGGAGGTGCCATCTGAAGAGAGGAAGACAGGGGTCAAGGTGGACCCTTGGATGGAGGTGACTGGGAGGCTAGAGTACTGTGAGATGTGGGGGTGGGAGAGGGGTGTAAGGACGTGGTGGCAGCAGCAATGAGGAGAGCTGGGGCAGCACCCCTTCATTCAACATGTGGAAACCTTGCCGGGGTATCGGTGGCCCCTGGGACAGAGGGGTGCAGGCAAAGGCAGACCCGCTCCTGCATGGGCACAGCTGTGGCGACTGTTCCTTTCCCTAAGTAAGGCAAGCTGCTGCGTAAGTCACAAATTCCGGTAAAACTGGGTTGCAGGCTTTTGTCACGTGCGTGCGGCCCTTGGGCAACCCGGTGGATGGTGCAAGAGGCCAGGCACCGAGCCCAGCAGCCAGCTCCCTAGGAGTGGTGCTTGGCCTCCTGCCTCCGGACTAGAAAGCCTCCGGACTAGAAACCCTCCCGACGCTGCTCTGCCCAAGGTCCAGGCTTTTCCCTCTGCCTCCCAGCAGGACATGGCTGTTGCCACCGAGTTTGGGATGGGGCGAGCGTTTGGCGTGCCGGGGGGCCTGGGATGGGAAGGGAGGCAAGAGGCCATAGAGCAGCTCAGGGCAACTGCTGCCGGGCTGCAGGGCTTGGTCTTGCCATGGGGGGTTGGTAGGGACCAAGAGAGGAGGAAAATAAGTGGGGTTCAGGGCATCGTGTTGCAAGTTGGGGGATGCATACGTGGTTTTAAGAAAAAAACAACTGCTGATGCAAGTCTGTGCGATCATACCTATCCCTGAGGGAGGAAACCCCCAAAAGTGGGGGGTTGCACTGGGGGCAAGCGGAGGGGCGAACCGCAGACTGCTGGTGCGTGTGGCTTGCCAGCCCCTTCCCTGAGGGGTTCAGTATCTTGTGTTTGTTTGGGTTGGTTTGTTGGCGTGGTGTGGTTTGTTTTTTTTTTCCTCCTTTCCTGACTGGGGGCTGCTGACCCCGATAAACGTGTCATATAAGCGCGGGTGAAATGTGTGGGTGCCTGACATGCAGTCGAGCCACCCCTCCTCGAGGCTCTGCGGCTGCAGATCAGCCGCCGGCTGGGCAGGAGCATCCCGTCATCCCGGGGTGACGGGGGACCGCCGCCTCCCAAACTGGCGCGGCGTTAATCGGGCGGCCCCTGTCTCGCCTGCGGCGGGGTGATATGGTCGCCCCATCGTCTCTGCATCCCTATCTGCGGGGTGCAGGGGAGCTGGGTGGGGGGGAGAGTGACAGGGAAGGCAGGCGACTGAAGTGCCCCGCGGGTGACAGGCATGATGGCCAGCAGAGCCCAAAAACCATCCCAAAGCAATGCCTGTACCCCATCCACTTGCTCTCAGCCGCGAGAAATGTCCCAGCCTTGAGCACGGGGAAAACCCACAACCGTGCGGTACCCTGGTTGCACAAGAGCCGGCACCCCGGCTCGCATAAGGAGCCTGCCCTTAAAAACCAGCTCATAAATCTTTTAAAACAGTGGTAATTGGTCCAGCAGCCAGTGGCAATACCCTTTTGCCATTTATTGGCATCGTTAAAGCCCGCTCTGCCGTTAGCGGCAGCCTGGCTGAGCGGCTCCATGCCGGGCTGACCGCGCTGTGTTGCACACCAGGGCTCGGGGCTGAGGCTCTGATGACCACAGCTGGAAAGTCAGCCAATTTCCCTGTTTTGCCACTAAAAAAGCACTGAAGCACTTGGATCTCAATGCCAGCCAGGCCAAATCCCGCTGCTGGGTGTTTTGAGCCTCTTTGAAAATGAGAACCAGGTAAAATAAAACGGCGTCGCTGGCATTAGTCACCAGAAGTTTCCCCGGTGCACTGGGATGCCAATGAGCAGCCGTCCTGTCCCTACAAGGCAGGGGCCGTGACCCAGCAGATCTGTAGGATGTCCACAATGGCTGCAGTTTGACCATTTAAGATGAAATCTGCAGCTGGAAGTGCGTAAAGCCCCGTGGAGTCTGGTTCAGCGCAGTGTGGGGAAAGCAGAGAAGGTAAACGGGATTACAGAGAGAATTCCTCTGCCAGGCTCTGTTCTCTGGGGTTCATCGGAGAAGCGGGATTTCCCAATCGAGAAGTGGGATTTCCCAATCTCTGCCAACTAATGCCAGAAACAGGAGGCACAGGAGGCTTGGAGCAGTTGAGCAGCTCTCATTGAGGAGAAAATGGTGTGCAGGGGGTAACCTACCCCACCCTGGGCATGGTGGCAGGTTCCTACTGCCAAAAATACAGGCACAAGCCCGAGCCACGCACAGGGGAGTGGGTGGCCCATGGGAATAATTTTCTCCTTCTGGATGACTTCCCCCATGCTGCCCGCAGTGGGGTGCCGTCAGCGCTGGACCCCACTACCCAGAGGCAGTGGGGCTTGCATTGCCCTACAGCATCTGCATACCACCTCCAGCCCCAACATCCCACCAGGGGCTGGAAAACCCCTCTTGATCCTGGACAGCTCATGTTAAGGATGCATCAGTACAACAGTGTGGGGTTCACGGGGTGCTTCCCAATATCAAGTGGGGCACTTAGGGGGTTACCTTGACTGGGATCCTACCCCCGCCCACCCATGTGCAAGGTCAGCAGCAGCCTGATGAGCTGTGACCACCCCTGTGCCTTCCCTCCACCGAGTCGCTTGGGGGCATGGAGTGTTCCCCTTATTTTGACTGGCTAAAAATTAGGGAGCTGGTCTGGATGAAAGGGTCGAAACCCCCCCATAGAGAGCAGAGGGTGTTTGCCCGCTGGCAGCGGCACCCGCCGGAGGAGGCTGAGCAGCCCTGGTCAGCTGCAGGAGCTGCCCAGGTGACCGGCTGAGATTAGAACCCTAATTTTCAGCTGCCTAAAGTTAGGTAAAGCATCTGCCGTCCTCCCTCCCTGCCTCCCCCAGCCCCCGCCCCGCTCCCGCCTTGCCTCCCCATCACTGCGCTGCCCTGATAATGGCTGCCTGGTTTTTAAGGCTGGAGGCTCTGCGGTCAGCCCGTGGCGCCGTGCCAACCCTGGGGGGTTCGGGGCCGATGCTTACACCCCCCCACGCCCCTCGTCTACCCTCAGAGCGCAGCGTACGGGCGAGACGCTTCTGACGGTTAAAAACTTGGATGGAAATAAAAGCAGATGGTGCCTTATCTGCGCGCGCCCGGCTTGCCTACGTGCAGGCAGCCAGCGACGGCGGTTTATTCCCGGCTCGGAAAAATGAGTAGTCCTTCGGCCGGTCAAAGCGTTATGGTGGCCACTAAAGCTCACTGCCCGTCCGCTCCATATAGGATGGAAAGTGATCTATTCATCAGGTCTCAGGCAAAACAAAAAAAAAAGCCCCAGGGGAGGTGAGAGAGTGGTTATTCCCCTCCACCATTGGGGGCTCTTTGCTTTTAATAAAATGGAGTGGTTTGCAGCTGGTGCGACCCTGTCCTGCTCCCCAAATGAAGTGGGGCATGTGAAAGAGCGGCACCAGGGAGAGAGGCACAAGGGGATGCCCTCGGTGGGATACACTCCTGCCACCCCTGGAAAAGCATCAGGGGACCAAGTGCTTCCTCCCAGGACTGGGACATGCTGCACCCTCACGTAGTATGTGTGTATGTTGGGGAGGGGAGATCAAATCTATTTCTATTTCTATTTCTATTTCTATTTCTATTTCTATTTTTATTTCTATTTCTATTTCTATTGTCTATATCTATTTATTCTATTATTTCTGTATTTACATTTATTTATATTTATACATCTATATCTATTTTTTGTATATGCTTCTGTGTGTCCCTGGCTGGTGGTTTTGATGCCCCTTGGGCATCCAGGGTGCGTGGAGGTTACAGGAAGGTGCTCTCTGTGTATTTTAAGGCCCCGCTGAGAAGCCGAGGGGTTTGGAGGCGCTGGGGTTCACCTCCGAGCACGGCACAGTGTCCCGGTGGGCACCAGGCGGCTGTGCCCGCGTGTTTTTAAAATATAAGGAGGGAAACATCATCTGAATCCTACGGGCAAGATGATGATAGTGGCTATGCTTAATCTCCCAGGAACAGCCGACTACTTGCACATCTGGGAAAGGACGGCTGATTGTTGCTGTTGTTTGTCCCCACTCCATCTCCTCCCAAAGACTTATGTCCCCCCTCAAAAAGGGGACAGCTTGTTATTTGTGACCCCTGCCACATGCACATGAGGGCTGAGCTGATCTCCCCAAAGCACCTGGTGGGGAGCAAAGAAGACAGAGAAGTGGGGCAGAGGCATTGGGCTGTGGGTACTGCTGCTGAACCTGTTTTGACCCCGGTGCTCCCCTTTTTCTCCTTGGTGTCCCCCTGCAGTGTCCTCTAATGTCCTCCCCTGTGTCCCTGCTTATCCCCTGATGTTTCTCCCTATGTCCCTCCTTGTGTCCCCCCAAAAGTCCCTACTCAACTGCCAGCATCCCCCCAAGTGTCCCTCCACATGCCCTGACGTTGCTCCGAGTGTCCCTGCCTTGTCTCTCCTTGTCTGTCCCCAAGTGCTTCTCCTTGTCTCCTCCATGACCCCCCAAGTCTTTGTCCCCACCCAGTGTTCCCTCCAAGTGCTCCTCCTTGTCCTGCTGTTGTCCCCTCCAGTGTCCTTCCTCATCCCTAACCAGTATCCCCCCAAGTGCTCCTCCTTATCCCCCAGTGACCCCCCAGCATCCCTCCTTGTCCCCACCCAGTGTCCCTCCTTTTCCCGCTGTTGTCCCCCCCAGTGTCCCTCCTTGTCCCCTGATGTCCCTTACTGTCCCAGCCCGGCGGGCTCCTGGGGCGGGTCGGGGCGTGGTGGGGGACACACGGGGACACCGGCGGGCGGGCGGGCGCGCGGATGGCGCGCGCGCGGGGAAGTCCTCCCCGCGGTCCGCGCCGCGCCTTTAAAATCTGCCCGCGGCGGGCGCGGCCGCAGAGGCGGCGGCAGCAGCGGCACCGGCAGTGCACCGGGACCGCTGCGGGTTGTTCCCCCACCGCTCCTTTCCCCAGCCTCTCCCCGCCCAGGGGCAGGGGTCCCGGGCCGGGCGGGCCAGGCTTCCCGCCGTGAGGGGGATAGCGGAGCATCCCGGGGCGAAGCACCGACCATGACGGACAGTCCGATCCCGCTCCCGGCTCCGGCCGCCAAACCCAAGCGGGCCAGGGCGGCCCGGCGGCCGGCAGCCCACCCCACCTACTCGGACATGATCGCGGCGGCCATCCGGGCTGAGAAGAGCCGCGGCGGCTCCTCCCGCCAGTCCATCCAGAAGTACGTGAAGAGCCACTACAAGGTGGGCCCGAACGCTGACGTCCAGATCAGGCTCTCCATCCGGCGCCTGCTCGCCTCTGGTGTCCTCAAGCAGACCAAAGGGGTTGGTGCCTCCGGCTCTTTCCGCCTGGCCAAGGCCAACAAGGCCAAGAAGTCACCGGCCAGGAAGAGGAAGAAGGTGGCCAGGAAATCCACGTCGCCCCGGAAAGCTGCGAGGCGCAGGAAATCCAAGTCGCCGGCAAAGAAGCCCAAATCTGCCGCCAGGAAAGCCAGGAAGAAGTCGAGGGCCAGCCCGAAGAAAGCCAAGAAGACAAAGACTTTTAAGGTCAAGTCACTGAAGGCGTCCAAGCCCAAGAAGGCAAAGCGGTCAAAACCCAAAGCCAAGTCCAGCGCCCGAAAATCACCCAAGAAGAAGTGAGAAGTCTAGAGGCGTTTCGGTACTCTCCCCTTTGGGTTCTGTAAATAGCTTTTGCCTCTATTTTTACCCCTTTCTATTGCTTTTTATAAAGAATCGATCTATTCCTCTCTGGAAATAGCTAAAACAAGGCAGCTAATGAAAGAAAAAAGGAACATCTTTGGTATGGAGAGTTCCAGTTTTTAAGAGTTACTGGTCTGGGTTTTTATTTCGACGTCTCAGAAATTTCTTGCGTGTGTCTGTTGTGTTTTTTTTTTAACGCTGAGCTGCTTGTGGTGTGTTGGGAGTGATGGTGACTCTGTTGTGTCAGTTGAGGCTGTGCAGGATTTCAATTCCTGATCCTGCCCCAGCTCCCGGGGGGGTTGTGTGTTTGCTGGGGCCGGGGAAAGACTCTGCCTGTGTCGGAGGGGAAGTGGGAACATATGGCTGCGAGAGCCATAGCCTTCCTGGGAGGAGGAAAAGGGGGTCCCCGTTCCTTCCTCCACCACCCTGGGTCCCCACCATGGGGCTGAGGCGAGGTGTGCTGGGCTGCTGGGTGTGAGGTCTGGCTGGTGCTGGAGATAACCACCCGGCCGGCCAGGCAATGGGGCTGCCCGCCTGCCTGCGGAGCTGCCGCAGGGACTCAGGGCAGGGACGGGATGGAGGAGGAGGTGGAGCGGGGACAGGGTCTGTCCACATTCGCTTTCAAAGAGTTGGAGGTGCCCAGCGAGCGGGAAGGGGTTGATCCCTGGGTCGGAGGGACAAACACAGCTATGAGCGGCTCTGCTCCCTGGGGAGGGACAGCCGCAGCACGGCAGCTCTGCAGGCGGGCTGGGGTGGGCAGCCCCACTGTCACCTCGGGGGCTCTGGCTTTGTGCCCAGCAGGGGCTGGCGCGGCTCCAGGGCTTGCCTGGCCCCTGCCAGCACCCCTCCCTGGGGAAGGGCTGGGCGGTCCTGATGGCTGGGGCTGGCAGGGAGCCTGCAGGCTGGCCCTACTGCTCATCAGGATCTGAGCCTCAGGCAGGAGGTGCCTAATCCCCCTTGGCTAGAGACGTCTAAGCTCTTTGGATGTCAGGATCCCCAACCACCTGGGCCAGCAGCTCCGAAGTCCCAGGGGCTGTGGGTGCCCAGTCCCCTTGGGCTTGCTCTGCCTAAACCTTGTGGGCCCAGGGTCTTCATCCTGCTGCATGGTAGCTCCCAGATCCATTGGCCTGATGATCCTAAATCCCTTGGGCAGATGGTGCTTGAGCCTTTTAGCCATCAAGGATCCCAAATCGTGTAGTTCAGGGTAATGAAATCCTTGGCCTGGAGGCACCTAATCCCTTTGGGCCCTTGTTCCTGAGACGCTTGGACTAAAGGCTCCCAGGCCACCTAGGCTGAAGACCCTAAACCCCTAAACATGAGGGGTCTAAACCACTCTGGCCACAGGATCCCCAATCAGCCATAGTGGAGGATGGAGATGCCTGATCCAGTTGGACTCTTTGTGTCTAAACCTGGTGGACCTATGGGTCACAAACCACTTCAGCCAAAGGTGCTCAAATTCCTTGGGCTCAGGTAGCTAATCTCCTTCAGCTGGTAAGTCCTAAATCTCTCAAACTAAAGGATTCTTGGTCATTTCAACTTGATGCACCCAGATCCTATAGACCCTTGGTTCATTACCCACTGTGGTGGCCACCCATAAACCACCTAGATGTGAGGATTCAAGTCACCTGTGCTGAGGACCCCAAATCCCTTAGGTGGGTGCACCTAATGGTCCTGGGCTTCTTGATCCTCAAGGTCCATGATGGCCTGTTGCTCCAAAATCCCTCAGGTCCTCTACTCCGCTCTGGTGAGACCCCACCTGGAGTACTGCATCCAGCTCTGAAGTCCTCAGCACAGGAAAGACATGGATCTGTTGGAGCTTGTCCACAAAAATGATCAGAGGGCTGTAACACCTCTCCTATGATGACAGGCTGAGAGAGTTGGGGTTGTTCAGCCTGGAGAAAAGAAAGCTCTGGGGAAACCTTATTGTGGCATCTCAGTACTTAAACGGGGCTTGTAAAAAAGATGGGGACAAATGTTTTAGTAGGGCCTGTAGCGATAGGATAAGGGGTAATGGCTTTAAACTAAAGGAGGGTAGTTTTAGACTAGATATAAGGAAGAATTTTTTTACGATGAGGGTGATGAAACACTGACACAGGTTGCCCAGAGAGGTGGTAGATGCCTCATCCCTGGAAACATTCCAGGTCAGGTTGGTCGGGGGTCTGAGCAACCTGATCTAGTTGAAGATGTCCCCGCTCATTGGGGGGGGGTGTGGGCGAAGGGTTGGGGGGTGGGAAGACTAGATGACCTTTAAAGGTCCCTTCCAACCCAAACTATGCTATGATTCTACATGACATCCCCCCCTTACAGTTCCTAAATCCCGTGGATGGGGGTCGCCGCAAATCCCTCCAGGGATCCTAAATCACCTGGTTTTGGGGTGCCTAGAGAAGGTGCCCGAGTCCCTTCAAGCCGCAGGAGCCCCGTCGGGGAGGGGGCGGAGCCACAGCGGCGCCCCGCCCCTTCGTATCCCCGCCCTGCCCCGCCGGGGAGGGGGCGGAGCCACAGCGGCGCCCCGCCCCTTCGTATCCCCGCCCTGCCCCGCCGGGGAGGGGGCGGAGCCACAGCGGCGCCCNGCGGCTGGAGAGCGAGCTGGAGGACATCCGAGGCGCCGGCACTTGGAAGAGCGAGCGGGTCATCGCCTCCCGCCAAGGTCCCCACCTCCGCTTGGCGGGCGGCGGAGCCGGTGCGTACGGAGGAGGGGGGGGCGGGGAGGGCTCTCGGTCTCTTGCCCCGGTACGACGCCGGCGCTTCTCTCTCTCTCTCTCTCTCTCTCTCTCTCTTTTTCTTCCCGCAGGGATCCTCAATTTCTGCGCCAATAACTACCTGGGGCTCTCCAGCCACCCCGAGGTGATCCGCGCCTCCGTGGAGGCCCTCGAGAAGTTCGGCGCCGGGCTCAGCTCCGTCCGCTTCATCTGCGGCACCCAGGTACGGGGGGCAGCATCCCCTGCTCCAGGGTAGCCTTTCTCAGGGGCTCCCTGCCCCTGCTCAGACTCCCCACTGGGCACAGTGCTAAGGTACACGTGGCCGGGCAGTAAAAAAGCCTGCCAAGTCCCCGCTAGCCAAAGGTTTGGAAATCCACCAACTTAAACCATTACAAACCCCGTCGGAGAGCAAAGAAACGAAAACACCCCTCTGAATTCAGAAAATGAGTGTCTTTTTTTTTTCCCCTCCCTTAAGGGTCAAAATTACAGCGAGCCTGACTTGAAATGGCTCTGTCAAACCCACCCCAGTTTATCCCCGCTGGAGGCCTTTCAGAGCCCCGGCTGGAGAAGTACAGAGCAAACTCAGAGCTGCTCCCCCATGGGTGGCGAGCTTGGAGTTTCCCTGCGGCGCTTTTGGTGTCCAAACCCATAACCACATTTTAGGGCCGCGTTTGCAAACACTTTCTGAACACAACTAACTTCTCCCACGCACACACACCTTTTCTGGATAAAGCTTGGCTGTTTCCTCCCTTGCAGACAGCATCTAATGGCAGCGGGCAAGCGAGAACTTGTGCTGCCCCACCGGTGACGCTTGCTCCTCGCTTCTCTTTAGAGCATACACAAGGACCTGGAGGAGAAGATCGCACGGTTCCACCAGCGAGAAGATGCCATTCTCTACGCCAGCTGCTTTGATGCCAATGCTGGTATCTTTGAGGTTTGTAGGGCTTTCCTTGTGTTGTGCGTGGAGGAGGGAGGTGATAGCAACGTGCCTTCCAGAGGCTCTGGTGTGAGCCCTGTGCTGCAGAGAAGACGGCAGTGACTGGTGGTGGAGAACCCTGACTTGGTGCCCTTGGACTGGGGGAGCCACGCGGAGCTGTCAGCACTCACCTCCCCCTTCCCCAGCCAGCTCCAGCTTTTGGGGAGGGCTCCTATTTCCTGGGAGGTTTGTACCCCCTCTTGAAGCATAGGCAGAGGGCAGGGGTTATTCCCCAGGCTTCCTAGGGAAGGGGAGGGAGGTTTTGAGCTCAGAAGCTGCAGGCGAGAGCCTGGCCTAAGGAAATGAGGGGATGAGGTGGCTGGGAAGGAAAGTGGAAAGTTCATCGTTGCCAGGAGAGACGTGGCAGCTGCAATCAAATGCAGCCTTGTCTTCTGCACTGAGAGAGGCTGGAAGATCTCAGTGAGGTGGTGCCCTGGAGCAAAGGATGATCCTTTCTGTTTGGTGCGGCCAGGCCCTGCTGACCCCAGAGGACGCAGTGCTGTCGGATGAGCTGAACCATGCCTCCATCATCGATGGGATCCGCCTGTGCAAGGCTAACAAGTACCGCTACAAGCACATGGACATGCAGGACCTGGAGGCCAAGCTGCAGGACGCGCAGGTACGGAGGTCTGCTCCCACCCCAACACGAGGGTGTTCGCTTGGCTGTGCTACCTGCACAGCAACCAACCCCAGAGGGTGAGCTCTGCCTTTTCCCGTGCAATAGGCATCGTTTTTGCTGATAGGCACAGGTAGGCATGGATAGACGAGCCGCTGGTGGGGAAGCAGCTGGTTGCAATGCAAACCCCCCGTCTCGGTTAGATATATCCGCTCCCTACAGGAGTTGGACTATGTCCTGGTCTCTTCCACCAGCCGGTCTACTCAGGGTGACATCTTTACCCCTGGGGATGTCGCTCTCCTTCCCACAGAAACATCGTCTGCGGCTGGTGGCCACCGACGGTGCCTTCTCCATGGATGGTGACATTGCACCCCTGAGGGAGATCTGCCAGCTGGCCCAGAAGTATGATGCTCTGGTCTTCATTGACGAATGCCATGCCACAGGCTTCCTGGGACCCAATGGCCGGTAAGGGGCTGTTTTACCCCTGTTTCTCCCCCCCACCTCCCTGACCCTGACTACCTCTGAAGCAAGGCCAAAGGTGCTGATGACCAACGTATTTTTGTGGGGGGACTCATGGAGCCACCCATTCTTGAAGGCTTCACACCCTGTCTTTGGGGCACCTGAGGGAATTGAAGGGAGGTACTTTAGCAATGACCCATCCCAATGTGACAGCCACTTCTCTGTGTGTAAGGGATGGTGTGGTCATCTCATCTGTCTCTCCTGGCAAGCACTTGGACTTCCTAATTTTGGAATCCTTCTCCTCTCAGCCATCACTTTCAAATGCTTGGGTCTTGGGGGTTCTCTGGAGTTAGCTTTGATTAGTTCCCTCAGGGCAGCTTTTTCCTCTGTCCCTGGAGATTCTCCAGGTGCCAAACAGTGCACTTGCTGGAGGTGTTTGCTGAGAAGAGATGCTTCACCTGCTTGTTTTGTTCAGGCATGTGAGCGCCATTCACTCCATTGCGTGGTCCTTGCTGCTCTCTGTCTACTGGGAGAGAGACCTGTGTGAGACAACACCTGTAGGAATGAGCAATGAGTCCCTCCTCAGATGGAATGATAGTGCAGGAGATGACAAGAGGAGAAAGCCATCTGTGAAAAAGGCAAAAGTTGCTCCATGAAGAGCTCCCTTCCAGCCCTCTACAGTCTAGGCAGATCTCATGTGGGAACCTGGCAAGTCCACATCAAGCTGTGAAATGAGGGAGAAGTGGGAACTAAGTAAGAAAACCGTCCTGGTTTTCTCACTGAGGCCACGACAGATCTTTCATCGTGGATCAAAATGACGGTGCAAGAGGCACCTTTTAAGAGAAGGGATGCCGCTTCTGGTGGCACTTCATCACTAACAAGAGAGGTAGGCACGCTGAGCTGTAGTATATTCCAGACCCCATAGTCGTACTGAGCTTTCTCAAATTTAAGATTTCATAAAGAAGAAATCATAGGACGTCTTGTAATCTTCCTTCCTTGGGCATGGTAGCCATCCTGCGAGTTGAGGTAGATTGTCAGTCTGTCCCAGTGGGCTCTGTGGTCCCACCACCTGCAAAAACAACTGTTTTGGCTGCACTGAGGTGTATAAGTGCAGAACGGCTTGAGGAAGAGGGAACAGTTACTGAGCGCTTCATGGGTTGTGCTAGTTTCAGTGTGAACCTGATGGTGTTGTCCACAACACTGTGTTTCTGTGTTTTGAGAGAGCCAACAGCTGGGTGGCCGTGCCCCATGCTGCCTTTTTGGGGTGGAGGACATGAAACTTCAGAGCACATTTGCCATGCCTGGTTGGTTCCACTAGCGTAGACCTTGACACGGGTGCTTTAGGCCTGTGTGCATTTAGGGCAGCACATCAGTGATGTGCACAGCCCACCTTAGAGGACATTGGCTACTTTAGCCGGGCAACTGTTTTTCCCTGGTGTATGTTAATGGTGTGGCAAGTCAGAGGCGTGTGCAAGACCTACATCAACGGCTAGTGCTCTGTTTGGACTATTAAACTTCCGTGTGGGAAGTTTGAGTGCTCTCCCATCTGTAGGAGATGAAGAACCCACGCTCGTGCCTCAGGAAATCCCAGCTTAGCCTTTCTGCAGGAAAAGGGAAGGTCAACACTTGGGTTGAACTAGCACAGGGGGGCGTTCTTCCTTTACCAGAAGAGGGGACACCAGAGACCTGGCTGGTGGCGCTTTGTTTCCCTTCAGGTATCAGATGTAGGGCAGCTTCCCTGGTGCGTACTGGCACAGCTGATAATGTGATACTCCTTTTTCTACAGGGGTACCGATGAGCTCCTGGGAGTGATGGACAAAGTCACCATCATCAACTCCACCCTAGGAAAAGCTCTTGGAGGAGCTGCAGGTGAAAGCATTTCCCTAAGGACCTCTGCACTCTAAAGAGCTCCACAGCATTGCTTTGATGTTTTCTTCCTCTGTCTAATGACAGAGCAACAAATGCATGTTGTCCTCTTCTGCTGGTGGCACGAGGCTCAGTTTGGGACCTTGCTGCAGGGTCGAGGGTGGTCCTGCCACGTGCTCCTTCTGCTGTTATCTTCCCTATGCATTTGCCTTTGGGGTCAAGGTGGAAACTCTTGGTAAAAGGCATCAGCTGGGATTTTTTTTTAGGCCTGGTTTGTACTGAAATTCCTGCTGTGGGTGACAGGTTGGCTTTATTGAGGGGGGTCCCCTTTGAACAGGTCACCCTGGGGTGCCTTGTCCATTTCTCTGTCCTCCATCTGCAGGCGGGTACACGACCGGCCCCAAACCCCTCATTGATTTGCTCCGCCAGCGTTCCCGCCCATACCTCTTCTCCAACAGCTTGCCCCCCGCCGTGGTGGGCTGTGCATCCAAGGCCCTGGACCTCCTCATGGAGAGCAATGCCATTGCACAGTCCATGGCTGCCAAGACCCAACGGTGAGGGGGCTATATTGGGGTGGGAACAGGGGGAGAGGTTTGTTAGGAATGAGTTGTCCATGTGTGTTTATTCACCCCCTGGTGATAGCCATGAAGGCAATTTGCAAGTCATGGCCAGGGGATGCTCAGGGGAAACCACAGGATGTGCCTCTGTGTGTCAGACAGATGTGTGGGCAGATGTGTCACAGCTGGATGCTCTGCGAGCTGGGACACATCTGCCTCTCAAGCAGCTGCAGTCCCCCTCGCGTTGAGCAGGAAATGGCAAAAGGTCACTCCAAAAAGAGAGATCCCTTCCCTGCACAGGAGATGCACGGGCTGCCAGGGGAAAGCAAGGCAGCAGTCCCCAAGGACAGGAGTGACGAGTTTTTACTCATCCTCTTGTTTTCTCCGCCAGGTTCAGAAGCAAGATGACAGCAGCTGGCTTCACCATCTCGGGCAAAGACCACCCCATCTGTCCTGTCATGCTCGGGGACGCTCGGCTGGCTTCAGTGATGGCTGAGGACATGCTGAACAGAGGTGAACCAGGGAGGGAACTCTGGACGCAGACATATGCCTTGAGGGAAGGGACAGCGTCCAGGGGATGTTCCTGCATGAAATCTGTTTTTTCTGTCCTCCCCAGCTGCAAATTTCCTTGTGGTCTCCCACAGACGTTCCTGGCTTCACTTTCTTTCTCTTTTGGGGTGGGGAGGGGTTTACATTAGCCCTCTTGCCCTGCCATGCTGGACTCCGTCCCCATCCCTGGCCCTAACCCTCATTTCCATGCTTGGGAGCAGATTCCACTTGAAAACCCTGAAGCCTGGAAATGGTTATTGAGAGGGGAGGGAGGATCCGAAAGCCCTTCTCTGTCACCCGGTACCACCTCAGCCTCCTTCCCTCCAGCCAGCTCTGACTCTCTGTGCATTTTGTCCCCAGGCATTTATGTCATTGGCTTCAGCTACCCCGTGGTCCCCAAGGGAAAGGCCCGTATCCGGGTCCAGATCTCGGCCGTGCACAGCGACGAGGACATCGACCGCTGCGTGGAAGCTTTCACTGAGGTGGGACGGAAACACGGAGCGCTGCCTTGAGGGGCCAGCTAACACCTCCTCCGGCACCCTCCCTGCCCACGACCCAAGTGCCTGTGCCGGGGGAAAAGGCTTGAGCAGCACGTTGCCAAAAGCAGGACCGGTCCTCAAGATGTCGCAGCCTGTGGGAGGCTGTGGCTGTTGCGGCGTGCTGGCAGCGGCGCTGGCAACCAGCTCTCGTGTCATTAAAGGTGTCCTGCAATGCAGCGGATATTTGTCCGGCTCTTGTTTTCTCAGCCAGGAACTGCAGCCCATCCCCATCCTCTCTTGCCGTGAACGGACATTCTGCTGTGTCTTCCCTAAAGCTTCAGTCCGGGCACTGAAGTGCTGCAGGTCCTGCTGTCTCCTGCCGATGGTTGCTGGTATGCCCAAGATCTCCTGCTTCCTCCACCTCTCCTGTGGCTCCAGTAGCATCACCACAGCATATCTGCCTGCTGTGCCACCGGCAGCTGGTTTGGGGAAGAGGGCAATGGGCTGGCCAAAGCTCCAGTCTTCTCTCCCCTTCCCACTCTTGAGTGTTGGGTGTGAGGCTTACGTGGTCCCCAGGGCTGGCTCTAAGACTTTGCCCATCGCTGCAGCACTCCCAAACCTGCCCTGGAAGCTGCATCTCGCCCCAGAGAAGCTGCCAGGCAGCGGGGCAAGCTGAGGCGGCAGCGGCCAGTAGCCTGGCGAGAAGGCCTGCGTCTGCCTGGGGCTGAGGCTGGGGGCAGAGCAGGTGACAGAAACCTGTAATTTTCCTCCATCAGCTGCAATTTTCGCACAGCAGAGAACACGCAGCAGGCTGGGATCTCTGGATTTGTTCCTCCGAGCCGTGCTGGGCTAGCGATTTAGCACTCGAGCAGGAACAAGTGGGTCCTGGGCATCTCTCAGGATTGCTTTGTTTGCATCAGTTCTGCTCTAGATGAGAAATCATGTGTCTCCCGCCGTCTGCCCACGTGCAGAACTGGATACCAGCTGCCTGCAGCCGGGGACAGGCAGACTCCAGGCGAAGTGAGGCTGTGCTGTGCTTGGGTGCCGGAGCACTGGGTCACATCAGCGACGACCTGCTCCGAAAATGCAGTGAGGGAGCAAGCTACGAGGGTGATAACACGTCTGACCTGAACCACAGCAACTGCTGATGAATATAATAGTTAATCCAGGGTTGCAGTGCTTTCCGTGCTACGGAGGGCAGGGGAGAAATGTATTTTCCGTGGGGCTGCTGCCAGACCTTGTCAGAGCACCTGGTAGCCTAACTGTGTGCCAATTTTATTTAATTTTCCACCTCCACGAGGACCCGAGCTCAGCCTACTGATAAAGTATGATACGGAGTTCCCTCTGTGTGGCACCAGGCCCTCACAGTGCTGCAAACCCTCCCCCCCGCCTTATCAACGGGCAGTATTTTGGGAATGGGGAATGTAATGGGGAAACGGCAGGCAGTTGCGCTCAGGCCCCTCTTGCAACCTGGAGGAGATGAAGCTTCATCCAGACGGACGCCTGTACAGGGGGGTTGAGTCCCTACACTGAATCACTGCTGTTGGAGCCCGATGTGCTTGCACTCCTTGCTCCCTGCTACTTGCACACCTCCGTTGCACGCCTGTCCCGTCCTGCCCGTGTCTCTTGCTCCGCTCAGGGCAGCCAGTCCAAGCAGCTTAACCCTGCTCCAGCTTTCAAGTGCCCCCTCCATGGGAGAGCAGCCTACACAGACCTCTCGCTGCTCTGCCGCAAGCAAGAGCAGGAGCAGCCTCCTTCCCCTGCGATGCACAGACTTGTTCTTGCGGGCACGAGTGTGCTTCCCCCCTTCTCCTCCTCCTCCTCCTCTCCTCGCCAGGTGCCCTGATCTCTCTCTCCCCTCCGCCTCTCCCAGGCCCCTCAGCAGCCGACCCCCTGCTCCGGCTGCCTCTCTGCCTGCTTCAAGGCCGAGCTCTGCAGCAGACTGCGGGTTTGCACGGTGGCACTGTGAGTGCCGGAGCCCGGGGGAGAGAAGAGGGTCAGGCGATGGCACGCTGGAAATGAATAATGCAGCACCCATCGACTGCAGGCGCCGTGTTAATATTGCATTCCCAGGCAAAGCCTCCAGCTCTTTTATTTCTTCAAGGCTTCCCAACCCAGGTCTGATCTGCAGCTCTTTGCAGCTTTTAGCCCAAAAAGCAGGGGACTTTTTGCTGGGTGGGATGTAGAGGCAGACACCACTTTTTGAGGATGCAGTTCCCACACTGGAGCCCACCAACCCACCCCAGATCCCTATGCTGATCTGCTGGGTCCCTCCTGTCCCCACCCGTTACCCTCTCCACCGTGTGGGGTATGTGTGGGAGCCCCATATCTCTCCCATTGTAGTTCCAAGTAGGGGACTGTCCTGTCCCATCCCATTTCCATAGACACCCACCCCCACGGATGCTTCCAGCCCTGAGTATCTGCTGCCCCCGCGACGTCCTTCACCTGCATGGACGAATAACCCTCACGGGGCTGTCCCCTCACAGCTCCAAACCTGCCCCCCTTCCCACTGACCCCCTCCAGCCCCTCTTCATGCTGCAGTTTCCACCCTGAGGTGCCACCCACCTTCCCCTGACCCTTCCCAGCCGGCGTCCTTCTGTCCTTTCTCTCCGTCTGCAGGGATGCCCCGGCTTGGACTGAGCCTGCTGGGGCCAACGTGAATGGGGTCTGAACTTGCCGTCGAGTGCCGTGATTTTCCCATCCCACATCCTTTGCCGGAGATAAATGCCACGCAAGGGCCCCCACCGGTGCAACCTCCCCACGCTAGCAAGCAAGGGGGTGAAGAAGCTGTGTGTACCCCCCCCCTCCATGCCCAGGGGCTTTGACGAGAAACAGCAATGCCCGCAGCCGCTCCCCATTTCCTTCTGGTGGTTTATTTCTCCAGCTGGGACCCCCCGTCTCCCCGGCCCTGGGGGTGCATCCAGGTGGCTGCTGGCTTCTTCAGGCCGTCAGGCTGCAGGAACAGGTTCAGGGAGGAGGGTGTGTTCCTCCACGGCCCCCTCAGCGGCAGGAGCACTTGCAGGCGGCCACGACGGGGTAGGGGATCTGCCGCCAGGCGCAGTGCGGGGGTCCGGGGGTCTGGGGCGCCCAGCAGTGCCAGGCCAGCAGCTTGATGTGGGTGACCTGCGCGGGGCGGCAGGTCATGCCGGGGGGCCAGGAGCAGCCGGGGGGTCCGGTCTGGCAGGCGGTGTGGCGCACCCAGCGGGGCCAGAAGACGGGTCCCAGGTCGACCCAGGCGGAGGTGAGGCGGCAGGCGGCCCACTCCACCAGCCACTGCCGCAGGCGGCGGGCCAGGGTCCCCGGCAGCTCGGGGGGCAGCCCCAGGCCGGGGGGCAGCAGGGCGGGCAGCTCCAGCCCCTCCACCTCCCGCCACAGCTTGCGGCGGTACCTCCCGGCCCCCTCCGCCAGGTCCCGGCTCAGGGACTCCAGGTTCTCCTCGGCGATGCTGCCATTGCGGCCACGGGGCTCCTCGGTCGCCATCCAGAAGGGGTCGAAGGCTGAGCCCAGCAGCCGGCGCAGCCGCCCGGGGCGGAGGTGCCGGGGCTTGGGGGAGTATCGGTAGTCCTCAGGGGAGAGGGAGAGGCTGTAAGGTCGCACCGGGGCCGAGGGGCGGCCGCGCAGCAGGTGGGCAGCGGGGTCAGGGGTGCCGGATGGCGGCGGCGGTGGCTCCCGGGGTTCCTCCAGCGGCGGTGGCGGTGGCAGTGGTGGGCCCGGGGTGCCCGGTGGCGGTAGCAGGCAGAGGAGGAGGAGGAAGAGGAGGAGGAGGCAGCCACGGTGGGGTCCCACCATGGCGAAGTGGCGGCGTGGCGGGCTGTGCCGGGCTGCGGGCTCTCGCTTCGCCGCATCCCCCGGGTTATCGCTGCATCCCCAGGCACGGCCTTCCCCTTTCCCCTGGTTACAGCGGCTGATAGTGAGACGGCGGGGACACCCCGCTCCCAGGCGGGGAAGGGAGGATAAACCGTCCCTCCTCAGGTCGAGGAGTGCCGCCGACGGGGCCATTGGGCTTTCGGTGGAGGGGAAGGGGCCAGCGCCTCCTTCCTCCCCCCCCAAATTCTGCCCCATTGTTGGAAGAGGCATCCAGGATCTTCCCGGCGAAGGGAAGGTGGTGTCCTTCAGGTCTTGCCGGGAAAGGACCACCAAGTTGCGCTTGGCCTCAGCGCACCTGGAAGTGCACAGGGGTGGACGTGGTGGCAGGGTGGTGGGGCGGGAGGGCCCCATGGGTCACTGTCACCTCCCAGCACGTCAGCTGTGCTGTCCTGGGTAGCGGTGAGGGAGCTGAACCTCTGGAGATGGCCTCCCTGGATGGCTTGTCCTCCCTCCCAACACTGCAGTGCCCTGGCAATGCTGGTGGAGGGCAGACCTGGGCTGGATGGACACCAAAACCTGCTTTGCCCTTCTTCCCTGGGTCAGACATTGTGGGAGAGACTCGATCTGCTCTATGCCGTGCTACTAACAGTTCATTAATAACAGCTAGTAACAGCAATCAATTGCTCGTGCTCCAGAAGGTTTAGACCCATATCCTGAGGATGGGGCAGGGTCCAGGCTCAGCGTGGTGGGATATTCATGTTCCCTGGAGGTGCTCGGCAACAGGTCCTGAACACCCAGCGTCAAGGGGCGCCCGCAGGGCCCACCGGGGTCTGTGGGACCCTGTCCCCCTCCACCCTCCCACTGGAGAGCAGCAGGCTTTTTCTCGGCTGCCCTCTCCTCGCTGGAGCAGGGAGCATCTGCGGGAAGGCTGGGCAGAGAGGAGTTAACTCCAAACCCAACCTCAGAGAGAGGGAAAAAAAAAACCCACAGAGATCAATGGATCAGCAGCTAGAGCAGAGGGAGGGAAAAGGGGGAGACAGAGAGAGAGGAGAGGAGCTCCAGGAGAGAAGCGAGTGTGGGAGACAGAAGAAGAGAGAGCAGAGCTGGCAGCGGGTGGCAGCGGAGCACCAGGCAGGGGTGACGGCGCTGCCCCGGACAAACTCTTCGGTAGCCTGTGTCCTCCTCGCTGCTGCTGCCCAGGCTGGATCGGAGGTCTCCACTGAGCAAGCAGTGAAGCTGCAGGCCCTTCCTCACAGAGGTGAGTGCCGGCTTCCCAAGCAAGGGGTGGCCTCAGGCTCCCTGAGCAGGGACACAACAGTGCCCAGAGATACCACTCTACCTATGTGTGAGTGTGTGCCCAGAGGGCAACCAGGGTCCTCTGCTTCAGCGAGGAGATCCCATGGGGCCAGGATGGAGAAGCCAGATAGTTACGAGTAGGAGAGAGGGGACTGCAGAGGCAAAGAGGCAGGAACAACCCTTCAGTGCAATACAGAGACTGCTGGGAAGGAGAAGTGGCATGAGCTGAAGGATGGAGGAGCGTGGGGCGAAGGAGCTTGCATGACCCAAAAAAGAGTTAATTGCATGTCAACAGTTGCTAGATAACAGTGTCTTTCCGTCTTGGTTGCTGCTCAGTGAAGGACAATTTGTTCTAATGATAGCACAACACAGGGAAGGCTCATTAGGAGATAGGCTGTTGGTGCTCCCCGCCTGAGTGCAGTGTTACTCAGGGCTGGAGGAAGTTTTGCTGCAAATCACAGTACCTTGAGCTGTGCTAATAATTACACTCCATCACAATGATCATCGTGTTGTGTTTCAGGCAGCTCTGAGGTCTCCCCCCATCCTCTTCTAGCCACCACCGTCCAGGCCGTGACCACCTCTCAGCATCAGGAAGAGCTGCCCCGAGTCACCTCTCCTCTGTGGAGCATAACTACTGTAAAGGGAGCAAAGGGCAGCCAGCTCCGGGGAGGAGGTAGTCCCAGCTTAAGGAGCTCCCTTGGGGTGGGAGTGTGGTGGGGTGCTGCTGCTGTGGGGTGTCACCCAGGCATCAAGTCCCTGCTGCCGGAGGTGTCACAGCCCCAGGGTGAGGGTGGCAGGATCAGCCACAGTCCACGGGAGCCCCCTTCCCCACAGCCTCGCAGCCGAGCCCTGTTGAACACCAGCCAGGATTTAGGCTTGCCAAAGCAAGCAATCCCAAGAGGTTTAGCAGCTTTGGGATTGTAGGAGGAATGTAGGGGAGGCCAGGCGGCAGGGCAGGGGGGTCCTTCAGGGGGCTGGGAGCACAGGAGGTGCCGTGGTGAGGACGTGAATGCGGGCAGGAGAAAGGGGCTTCGTCTCTACTCGAGCCAGGCAGATGTGAGCTGACTGATCCCAATGGCATTCTTGCCAGCAACATCATGAGGATCTTGATGTCGTCATTTAACCAGCCGGTCGGGATTGGCATCTCTGGGAGAAACGAGGGCGTCAGACAAAGGCTGGGATCAGGCACCTTAGGGCCAGAGCTCTGGTAGCCACTGCAGTCAAGACTGAGCAGCACCCGCTTGCCTACAGTCATGCACAGGTGTTGTGTCTCCCTTTGTCCCCACACAGGTTCCTGCAGTTGGATCGGGAGATGCCAGGAGGCTGGAATGCCTCCTCTGACAGCCCAGAGCTGCGAGCCGCAGGGATTATCGTGCCCATCATCTTCTCCCTCATCTTCCTCCTGGGCACTGTGGGGAACGGGCTGGTGCTGGCCGTGCTGCTGCGGAACAGACAAATCAAGTACAATACCACCAATCTCTTCATCCTTAACCTGGCCATGGCCGACCTGTGCTTCATCATCTGCTGTGTCCCCTTCCAGGCCACCATTTATACCCTGGATGGGTGGCTGTTCGGGGCTTTTGCCTGCAAGGCTGTGCATTTCCTGATCTACCTCACCATGTACGCCAGCAGCTTCACCTTGGCCGCCGTCTCCGTTGACAGGCAAGTGTCCCCGCCCCTTTGAGTCCCTCAGCTCAGGGACAACGTGTTTGCTACCCTTGAGCTAAGGGGTGGGAGTAAGACCAGTCCTTACCCTGTTGAGAGTCATGTAAGAAGCAGGTAGGGTCTCCCCAGAGGCAGGGCCAGCAAAGTCAACCTCCCCATCTTGCTGTGCCCTCTCCCAGCATCAAGCCAAGCTCTCAGCCTGGTTACCCAGCCCTCACTCAGGAAGGAGGAGTGTAGGCATATGCTGAGGCTTGGTGTCCACCACGCAAAACCAAGAATGGCAAAGCCCCAGGGCAGCAACACACCAGAGAAGAAAGAGGGAGCCCTCTGGGTCCTGCTCCTGTCCTTTTCTTCCCTGGTTCAAGAGGCACTCTGCTTGCTCTTCCTGAGCTAGCACAGCAGAGTGGGTGATGGAGATCCCAGACCCACTGCTGGGATGACCCTGATCTCTATGTGAATTCACTGTAACCCTCCCTCCCAAGAGGTGAGGAGAGGAAGGGATGGATGGCTGCATGGGCAGGGATCCACAGATGGCAGCTCCACAGGGCAGGAGAGATATCTCATCTCACCCACACAGTGTTTGGTTTCTCATTCTCCTTCCCCGTCCCACCAGGTACCTGGCCATTCGCTATCCGCTGAAGTCCCGGGATCTCCGCACCTCCCGGAACGCAGGAGTGGCCATTTTAGCAATCTGGTCGCTGTCGCTGTTCTTCGCAGGGCCTTACCTCAGTTACTACCAGATTGTCCATTACCACAGGGTGCCCATCTGTGTCCCCATCTGGGAAGACCAGCGCCGAAAGATTCTGGACATCCTCACATTTGTCTTTGGATACCTCCTGCCCGTGATTGTGGTGAGCCTGGCATACGCCAGGACCATCAAGTTCCTGTGGACCTCCATAGACCCCATAGAAAGGATCTCGGAGTCCCGGAAGGCCAAGTGTAAGGTCACCAAGATGATTGTGGCTGTGGCCATCCTGTTTTGCCTCTGCTGGCTGCCCCACCACCTGGTCATCCTGTGCTTCTGGTTTGGCCACTTCCCCTTCAACCGAGCCACTTACGCTTGCCGCCTGGCTTCCCACTGCCTTTCGTATGCCAACTCCTGCCTCAACCCCATCGTCTACGCCCTCATCTCCAAGCATTTCCGCAAGCGTTTCAAGCAGGTCTTCACCTGCCTCTTCTTCCAGAACAAGACCAGGAAGAAGAAGAAGAGAGTTGGAAAGAAAGTCCACGTGGTCCATGTGGGCAAAGGTTTCACCAACAGCACCAGAGGTTTCTATGGAGGCAACACTGAGGTGACCCAGGTCCCAGAGAACACCAGGAAGAGGCACCCTGAAGGTGCCAGTCATGATGCCAGAGTATGGACTCACCAGCTACAAGACGCTATGGTCTCTGTGCAGAAGGAGCTGCTGGAGGAGGAAAGTTTGGCAACAGCTGGCCATCCCCTAGCCATGACACCTACAAGAGGAACTGAGGAGTTTCTGACTGTTCATTACAGATGAGCAAAGTGAAGAAGCCTGTTTTCTAGCCTGTGAGTAACCACTCCATTCCCAAACGGGCAGAATAATGTGGGACAGAGGGGAATGGACACAGCAGAGCCACCGAAACCTCCTGTGGCAATGGTTAACCCATTTTCCCCACTCACCTTCACTCCCTGGCTCACAGCATTCATCTAGGAATGGCACAATCCACCCACAGAAATGCAGCATGGAGGGACATGTTAATGTGATGCCAAGTGACCCGGGTGGCATTCCTGCAACAGGTTGTAAGTCCTTCATTTCCTAATTTTGTGCAGCAACTTGAAAGTCTAAGAGGGAGGCAACCAAAATGAAAACATCCTGGTAGGAAATGAAAGCTCTTAAGAGCACATCAGAGCATGGGTGCGAAGGGTGGAGAGAGTGCACGGGGACCTGAGTGTCAATAGGGTAGCTGGCAGCCTCTCTCCCTGGCAGGGCTGAGGTGCTGTGCCCAACCCCAAGCAGTAAAACACTGTCCCCTGCCCCCATGTCCTTTTCCCATGGTCCAGGGGCAGCCCTAGTCCACCTCCATCCCTTTCTCTACCCCCCGCATCCAGATCAGAGGGCCTTTGCCACTGTCTCATGTGCAAGGAGGTCAGCCGTCTGTGCCAACAGCTCAATGATGCAAACTCTGCGGCAGTCACTAGTCATACTCAAATGATTTGCACCACAGCGAGTGAAGAAAGGAAAGGCTTGTGTGCCAACACCTTTGCGTGCCTCCCCTCAGCACCTATGGCATCTCTGAAGTTCAAGGAGGAAAGGACCGTCTGTCCAGACTCTTCCCTCCACCCTGCCCCACCAGAAGTACTCTCTGGAGGATGTTTCCTAGAGCTGTGTCTCACCTGGCTTGAGTTCTTGCAAGCAGATCCTGCAGGACACTGTCCCACTTCCTAACGTTGCTTGCAGTTCAGAAATATTTCCTGATAGCCATCCCCAGTTTTTCCTAAAAAACCTGGTGACTCCTCCTTCCACCAAGTTGTTCCACCTGATTCATCCCTCTGCTTACTTTCTGTTTGCCTTTTGCAAATTCCTGAGGGACTGCTGCCTCCTCTTTGATCTTTCCTTGCTAGGTGGAGTTTCATCCCTTCCTTCTGGGGCTGAAGGCCCCGTTGCTGTCTGAGCAGTGATGTTATTCATTGATATCAGCCCCATGTGTTTGGTTTACTGACTTGGCCAGGCAGTTTTTTCCATGTGACGGTGATCGTGAGTGAACTGATGGCTATGACCAAAGCAGAAAGTAGCTAAGCTGCAAAATGAGCTGCGGAGCCAGGCAACAGTTGTGGTGAGGTGGAGAAAGAAACAGACCCATGTGCATTTAGTTCAGTCCTGTCACCTCAGTGGCCCTCCTGATGGAGAGGGTTTCTAGGAGAGTGGGAGGCCAACATCGCTCAGTGGGTTGGGACATCTTCCAAGATGGCCACCGTTGTGGGATTGCTGTGGAATCCATGTCTGCTTGGGAGCAAAACTTTCCCCTGCTCTGTCCCCTGCTGCCCTGAGCAGCTGTGGAGGGGCCTTTGGCTGCGGTGGCAGCTCAGTAGCACCTCACAGCAGGGCCAACCATCCTCCCGGGCCTGACCATGGGAAGGATGGGAAGTGCTGTGGGGATGGCGTGGTGGGACAAAAATCACATTCACCAGAAGGTGCTGGAATTTCTCGCCTGCTTGACCTGAATAAACTCCAGTTATTTCCTTCACCTGCCGTGTTTGCTGTGTGCTGGATACAATCTCTGCCTGGCATGGGGCTCGGCAGTTTGGGCTGGAGGTGGTGGAAGCTGTACAAGCCGTCTGACCACAGTCTGGTGCTCCCAAATCACCAGCAGGGCGTAATTTATTTTTCCTTGACTTTACAAACAGTGCAGAAGTGTACAGAAGAAGTAAAGCTGAGGGTTTTAAGATGGATCTCGCACTGCTGGTGTTCAAGAGAAAGTCATGGGAGAGAGAGACAGAAGCAGAGAAAGGGAAAAGGAGGGATGGTGAGAGGACAGGTGGAGGACAGGTGATAAATTTGTGGGGCTGGGTGGGAGCCATCCACAGGGGCAGAAAGCAGCAGTGAGAAGGCAGGGCAAAGTGAGGGGTTGGAAGCAGAGATCTGAAGGGAGGTTGAAGGGGGCATGAGGGAGGTGGGAAGCAATGTGCTGGCAGAGCACCCACGTTTTGGCAGGAGCCTTCTCACCTTCTCCCCTACCCAGCAGGGTCACGCTGCACCAGAGCTGGGGTGAGCATCACTCAGCTGCTTTGGACCCTAGCGCCATGGCAGCTTTCTCCAGCATTTTTCCGCATTGTCAGGCTTCTGTAGAAGCCCAGAGAAACATCATCCAAGCAAGGTCTTTGATCAGTCTAGTGCACATGGGAGGGATTTACCACGGTGCCTGGCTGAGCTAGGCCTGGGCTCGTGGCTGACTTCACACAGCTTGGGTTTTGTAGTTTTGTAGTTGTGACATGAAGGGAGAGGGACTGAGCAGGGTACTCAGCTTCCCCAGTGTGCCAAGTCCCCATGCCACAAGTAATCACAGCCACCTGAGGCCATCCTCTGTGGGGATGAGACAGCTTTGCCATGGCGACACAAACTCTGTGATGCCACCTGGCTTGTGAGTACAAGTAGGACAGATCCTGCTTTGTTTGCCAGCACCTGTGTAGACCCTGAGCATCAGTCCTGTGGCTTGGGAGCTTTTGGTGATGCTGCAGGACAAGCCCAGGAAGAAGCCCTAAGAAGGGGACAAAGACAAGTCACCTGAGAGACTGGGAGGGGGGAAAGGGACAGCTTTTACTGGCCAGGCAATCCCTGAGGAGGGGAAAGAGACCAGCCTGAGGAAGGACCTCCATGGTGAGAGGCAAGGGAGAAATCTCCATTAGCATCGCACTTTCTGGCCACATCCCAGGGGCTTCACTTTCCTCCAGGAGAGGCCAGGATCATCGGGCCCACACCTTATCCCCACTGAGATGGTTTTCTGTTGGCAATGAAAGAGATGAGCTCGCTCATTCAGACCTGTTAAACTGAGCTCAAGCCCCACACAGTTCCTGAGCGACCTCCTCTGTAATCCTGCAGCCAGGCCTGGGATGCCTCAGCCACAAATCATTAGGCCTGCCACTGTCCCAGCTCAATATTTACAGTAAACTTTACCTGATTGCAACAGCCCTCTTTTTTCTTAATTAAATATGGCATTTAATTAGTGCTGTGTGTCTCCTGAGTGTGTAACATGAAGCAGATCTTCACCCATAATGCCCTAAGAGCAGATGAAACAGGGAAAGCTTGGCAGAAAGTGTTTATGGAAAGCAGTGACATTATGCGACACTCCAGACTTCTGCGATGAAACTGGGAAACAGTTACAGATTGTCATGGCAGCAGTAGGTTTAAGAGTGAACGTGCTTGCCCTCAACAAGGCGAGATGGTTCTCCTTCCATGGCAGTTCGCTTTCCCCTCCCCCACTGCCCACAGCAGGCATGTGAATAGAGATATTCCTCATGGCGAAGCCCTACAGGCTGACTTTCCAGGCAGAGACGCGAGGACTGGTGTGCCACAGCAGACTCTGTAAGCTGGAAATCTGCAGAGACCACACTGCTCATTTTCTAGTTAATTAGAACAGCGAGGGAACTAACATGGGCGAGCCCCAGCTGGCAGAGAGGAGCCATTTACTGCCAGCCCCCTGATCGTCAGGAGCTGATTGCCAACATGAGTGTGCAGCAAACGTGAAGTTATTAGAGGCTATGCAGCCCCATCAGTGGAGTCCTGAGCCTCACTGGGGCTGCAGAAGCTGCCGGTGTCCTCACTTGTCCCCATGCATGGTGGGACCTTGGCAAGGCAGCTGGAGGCTGCGTCCAAAGCAAAGGGGTTTTGGCCCCATCCTTGCCCTTTGACACTCTCGGTGCTGTAGGTGTTGTACAGCGAGGATGGGTGACATCAGGCCGCAAGGGGCTTGCAGAGCTATGGTGTGTGTGAGTAGACCCATGAGCTCCCCCCCCCTTATTTCTCTTCTCTTTCTATCCCCTGCTTCTGCTTGCGTAAACCTTCCCTTATTGCTTTGTCCTGCCTGCTCTTAAAATTCCCAGGGGACGTGGTATTTCTAACCCTTGCTGAAGCTGTTGCATGCCCTGCTAGAGCTCAGCTCTGTGGACACCCTTTTCCCTGTGCGGAGGCCAGCTGACGAGCTGTGCTGGGAGTGATTTTTCTTTTTCCATTCAAGTGTTTGATGTTGCTCTCTGCACCTTGAGCCTCCCTCACCTCTCGTCCCTGTTTCTGGTATCTCCGGCTCCCTTCCTCTGTAGTGGCTGCCGCTCCTCTGCAGCCGATGCCTTTCGGCAATGTGTCCAGCATGTTCTGCCTATCTTCCCTGGGGATGGCTAGTCCTGCAGCTGCCCTGTGCATGCGATGCCATGGCTGGTGGCCAGCTCACGTGGCCACAAACGGCCTCCAGGTAACACGAATATCTGCTTTGTTTCTGGGGCTGCGGCCACACTTCACAGCCCAAAGCATCGGAGTGAGAAGGGACCAGCGGTCGGGAACAGTGGTGTGGCACAGCCAGATGGACGCTGCCTGTTCTTGCCCGCTTGTGGCCAGGCTGTTGCTTGCCCATGATCCTGTTCCTCCTGGTCCCGGCTTGCAAAGGGAATGGGTCACGTTAGGACTGACTGCTGCACCTTGGGGTGAAGCCTAAATAAAACAGGACAGAGAAGGCAGGGAGAAAACCTGGGGGAGAAGGTGCATTTTGCATGGAAACCATCTGCAAGCCCCGGCTCCCATCCCTAAGCTCTGCCTGGTGTTAAGCCCCAATTTTGGGGAGCACGTGAGCGGAAAAGGCAGATGCTGAGCCTGGCTTGGAGAGACTCTGGAGCCAGAAGGGAATTCCTGTTTGTTCAGTAACAGCGTACACACTCCAACTGGTTTCACAGCTTGAAGGTAGAGGTGAAGAAAAGGTGTCATGTCCTTGATTTAGAGCCGAAGTTAATTAAAGCTGGAGCTTGATTGCTACTTTCCACACAGGCTCCTCTCCAGACTGATTAGCATTCTGCGGTTTCTGCTCTCAACTTCTTGCCTTAATTAATGACTCCTTGCTTATATTTTCTTTTCTACTTGTCATCACTTGGGATGACAAGCTCAGCTTTAACCCTGCAGAGGCCGGTTTGCCACACCGGCTGCACCAGGAAGATACAGATAGTCAAGATATAGAAGTCGGCTTCTTTTGTTAAAGTGCCTTAATTTCTTTGAGCTCTTAAAACACCTTCCTTGCTTTTTCAGAAAAAAGGGGGGGGGGGGGGGGAGGAATACTGGTTTTATATGAAAAAAAGTAGAGAATCAATATTTACACAGATTTGGGTAAGGTTATGGCACAGACTAATAACCCAAGACAGCAACCCAAAAAGCAGAGTGTCAAAAAGACGGGGAAAACCTGTTCATATTCTTTCAACACCATGCCCTGGAGATCCCAAATGTAAACGGTTTTATCTAGGAAAAGGCATTTTAACTTGGGCTGTGGTAATCGGGGTTGATTACAGCCACATTGCGCAGCCGGCAGGGAGCATGGCATGGGGCAGAGGGATCAGCAGAGGCAAGGGCCAGTTGGGGCTTTGCGGCTAGTGGTCGGCACCAGCTCCCCTGCAAGCTGGGCACAGCCACCCTCTGCAGAGCAACTCAGTCCCGCCAGTGGCGTGCCAGTTCTGGTGCCCGAGCATCTCCCCAGCATGCGTGCTATGAGGCTGGTGCTGCTGGGAGGTGTCAGACCCAGGTACCGAGAAGCTCACGTGCCAATCTGGCAGCCCTGGTGGGGGGTTCCCCTGCCTGCACACACACGGGGCTGGGGGAAGCAGAAGGCGAGGGTAAGCTGTGACAAGGACGGCTCCCAATTTCCCCGGCAGAGCAAGGTGAGGGGGTCAAGCACTGCCCTTGCGCTCATAGGAACAGGACCTTGTACAGACACTCCGCAAACAGCCAGGAGAGCTCTGCAAAGGCACCCGGCGGCAAGGCAGCCTTGCCGGCCAGAGGGGTGACGGTGTGACAGGGGTGGCCAGGGCACGCGGCACTGTTAGCTACAGGGAATTCTGCTTGTTTGCTTTCGGGTTTAGCTGCTGGTTCCTAACCCGTGGCCAGCCTTAGCAGGGTGCCAGCTGATTATTTTTAATTCTTCCAACAACCACATGCTCTCTGCCTCTCTCGGAGCTTTCAGAAAAGCCCAGAGGAATGCTATTTTCCGTGTCTCCTTTATCAGCTTCCTAATCAAGACTGCTGGCTCTTCCACCCAGTCGCCCTGTGGGCCCTGAGCTGCCCAGGTCTGCTGTCCCGTGCTGGTCAGGCACGGTGCACAAGGAAGGCATCTTTCTGCAAGTACCTTTCCATGACGGAGGAGTCACGGAAATGAGCGGAGGAAGCAGATGAAAGGGTGGGAGGTTTGCCAGAGATGCTTCATGGGACTGCTTTAGCAGCGCAAATAATTACGATGATGGATTTGGAGTCTGCTAGAAAGGCAAAGGTGGAGGAAGTAATGGAGTTCAGACGTTGGCTCGATACCCTGGAGTTTAATTATTTCAGCTGCTGAAGAGTGGAACAGATTCTTGATGTTTGCACATACTGCAGTGCGCACTTCGCATTCGCTTGCATGGGCGAGTGGCCGCTTCAGAGAAAGGCCTTTTGCTTAATTACATCCATGCAGCTTTGTTGGGAGGCTTTGTTCAGGGCTGGTGCTTCTGCTGTGGGGTCCTCAGTGAGACACAAGCAGGTTTTCAATCTTCGCTTGCTTGGATGAGCCCGATCCTCAACCTGGCTGGTTTCGGTTGCGTCTGACAGCACAGCAGCAGCTGCAGAGCTGCGAGGTTGCTGCTGGGTTCAGTGGCTGGGGATTCAGCGCATCACTGCAGAGCCGTGCTCTGAATGAGGAGGGGAAATGGGGCATATTTGGAGGCCAGGCAGAGATGAGGGGGAAGCAGGTCCCTGGGTCAAGCCCTGGTTGACATCATGGCGCCGAGGAGGGGGATGCACCACCGCTCGGGAAAGGGACCTGGGAGGTGTGTTTGATCGTGTAGCACAAGGAAAATGAGGAGGTTGGGCTGAGTTTAATGGCAAAATAACAGCAGAGGGAAACCTGTGCTGTTGTTTCCATTCTCTGTTACTGCAGCAGACACCTCTGGGACAGGCAGAAAGCTGCCACCAGCCTCACACCTATGGGCTGTGCAGGGAAATCTGTGGCCCAGGGTGCAAGGGCAGGGGGAAAAGCTGCTGGGAGAGGCCAAAGCCTCCAAGCCAGGAACAGCAGAAAAAGCAAACAGTGCAAGTGAACAGCTCTCGGCACAGCATGAAGCCACACTCTCCTCTTCTCCTGGAACTTTTTCTTTCCTTCTTTCCTTCCCCAGCACCTAACTCTCTTTTGACATACAGCTGCTGAGCATGGCAGTGTAGTCAAGGCTTTGGCATGACCAGCTGACACAGAGAAACCTAAAACTTTTCTCAGTCCAGTGCCAAACACGTGACATGGCTCTCAGCAGCCCAGTGCTTCAGCCCTGAGGCAGGAAAGCAGAACTGACTGCAGCGATTCCTACGTGATGCTTTTTTCTGCCCCTGAAAATCAGATCCCCATTTCTCTTTCTTATCTGGTCTTATCGCTAAAGCGACTTCCTATAATCCTGCCCGTTTTATATGTCTCAGCTCATCATGCCAGCCTCCATGGGACTGCCAGTGGTGCCTCACCTCCCATGGAGGTCGCAGTGCTGCAAAAGAAACACGGCAAACACTCCCGGCAGGCTACCCCCACCTTTCCCCTCCGAGTGCAGAGTAAGGAGAAGTTATGAAAAACTCCAGCACCAGGTAAGACAAAGGCCCTGAAGAGCTGTGGACAACAGCATCACGTGCTAAAAGCTTCGCTCCGAGTCCCAGCTAGGTGTACTCCTCGTTTTGAGGGAAGCTTCCAAGCTGCGTCTAGTTTGTGGACAACATCAGCAACTAAGGTAACTGCAGCAATAAAGAGCATTTCAGCCACCCGCTCCTCGAGCATCTTAATGGTCTCCTCAGCAACAAGGCTGTTGAGTGCAGAAGCGTTGACAGCTGGGTGTATGTGGACACCAAGACTAGACTGTGAAGAAACAAGATAAGTAAAGACTGGACACGAAGGTCACCTGCTCCTCACACAGGGACCACCCTGAAAATTCCCTGCCCTGCCCAGATGTCTCTCCCCAGCCCCTCATCCCCTTGCTGACTCTTCACAGCATGGCCATTTTATCTGGCACGGGGCAAGGCACGAATTCAGCTGCCTTCTCCTCACCAGGTCCATGCTTATGCAGGAGTGCAGACTGGGCAAGGCTGCTTTTCCTCCTTGCAAAACATCCCATCTTCCAGCTTGAAAAAATCCCGCTGAGATTCTCTTTCCTCTATTTGTATGGTTTCACAGCAACTAACTAGATTTAAAGTTTGGATTTCTGGGCTGTGGGAGTCAAGATCAGAAGGTGAGTCAGCAACTGCGTACTTCGATCTGCAAACAGACTGGTGTTTGAATTCAAACAACTTTTGTGTTGTCGCTTTTAATTTCAGTACCGGGTCTGAGAGTAGCAGTTACCAAGTCCGGTGCTGTGCCTGGGGCCTGGAACATACGTAAAGAAAGAGGAATGAGCCGCTCTGAAAAAAAGAGAGAACTTGGCTGAGGAGTCTGAAAAGGCTGACAAGATTTTATTGATGTTCAAAATACAAAAAGGTCAGATTGTCTCCCCACCCGCTCAGTATCCTTCCCGTCCAGCATATCCTAACAAAGTATCAGTATTCACAGTGACAGCTCCAGCCGAACCACGAGACCGTTAGTCCCAGCCATGGCCTCCAGCACCCCATGGATGAACCCATCTAAAAGCCATGCGTATTTCTGGTATCTCAGCCTTGAACATGGAGGTCCACTTAGTCTTTTCCTGGACAAGAGGCCAGATATTAGAGAACATGCTGACCTGAAGGTCTCTGAAGAATGTGCCAAACTGTGGCTGTTGCATGGTTAAGCTGAATCCTAAGAATGGGCGCTTCCAAACCAGCGATTCCCAAGCTGTGGGATGGGTATCGCTACCAGGACACTGTGTCATTTAGGTGTGGAACACAGACAGGAACTCAGATTGCTACTGGGCATGTTATTGTCTCCTTGCTGCTCTTTGCACCCCACCAAGATTTTATGGATCTCTGCTCCAAAACAAAGATATCTACATCTTCATTGCTAACCACAGTGGTACAGAAGCAAGAGATTAGCAAGGGCAATTCCCTGCATCCTTCATAGCTGCATCACTTCAGGCTCCCAGCAGAGGTCATAACTCGTTCCTCAGTTCCTCCTGCACTTAAGGTCCTGGAGCAGCACTGCCCCATGACAAGCAAGAAGCACAGAATGGGTCAGCTCTGGGTTTGGTGCTACTGAGGCAGCTGTAAATCCATCTCCATTCCAGTCGAATAATACAGCTGAGTACACACCACCTCCTATTGCAACTGGACCTCTTGCCTGAGACCACCAGTAATCGGAAATACAAAAGTCAGTTACGGTGGGTATTTCTGCAAGATATAGATGTGCGCCTAAAACTGCGCTAGGATTAAGTCACCCCCCAAACCTTATTCTTGCATCAGGCAGCTCTGACCTGCTTGCTGTCTAACTAGGTATTCTTTGCAAGTGTTTCACTGTAGCATTTAAGCACTAACTTGCAGCAGTGATTTAAAAACCAGGGCCACTGAAAGCTGTTAGTCTAATGATTAAAAGCTTTGTATCCCATTTGTAACCAGACAGATTCTCTGCCCTCTGCCCACAGGCTCTGGGGAAGGTTAGGATTAAGCCTCAGTGCGTATTTCTCAAGGCAGTATGTTTGCTCAGCTGCTAGCATGCAGAATTAAGCGTGTGTTCTTCTCACAGCACAAAGCCTTCTGTTGTCCGAGGCATCCGCTTTCTCCCCCATGCAATTGAGTACTGCAGAGGTGGCAAAAGGTGCCTGTTCCAAGCGTTTCTGTGATGTTGGCCAGCTGCTGCATGCACTAGTCAGGGTTGGTGACTGCACGTGGCATCAGCCACCACCTATATTGAGCTGAAGTGCTTAGGAGAAGGCAGAGTATCTCTGGAAGGGGTATCCTATTCAGCGCCAGCCCATCTGATAAAAAAAAAAAAAGAGCAGCTCTTTTTTTCCAAAAGTCTCAGCTGCAGCTCTCTGTTGTCTCTGTTGTCCAAAGCCTGCTGCCTCCCCATGAGGCAGCTGTGGCAGCACCCACAGGGACAGTCTGAGCACCACCGGAGAGTGGATCTGGTAGGAATGGCTGCTGGCAGCAATGTTTATTCCACGATCTGGGAAGCAAGCTTCAGCTTCCTCTTTTTCTCTCTAAGGCTTCTCCTGCTGCATCAGGAAGATGATTTGGAAACCCATTACCTCTTCTCCATTTTCTGCATCTGCAGGCTGAGTGACGTGAAGCTGGCCAGGAGGTCTGTAACCTCGTCCACCTGACAGAATACAGTTAGCCGTTAGGCAGAGGAATGCAGTTGTGCAGTTGCCCACCACCACATTAGAAAACCCCATGCAGCAGGGACCACCCCTGCACCAGGACTGCCAGTAATGCCCACGCTGAGCTTATACTAGGACAGGATCCCTTTGGTCCCACTTTTGTATAGGAGGGCTCTTGTCCATACGATGAAATAAGTCCTAATCTAAGGCAATGGGAGCTTCTCCCCATTCCTCAGGAGGCTGATGCTTGGCCTCCACCTTGTGTGATTTAGCCAGTCCTTAAAATAGAAGTGTGTTGCTGCATTACCCAGAATTCAACAATGGTATCAGGGCCGTTTCGTCTAAGCCTGTTTCTAAGAGCCCATCTTTTGTAGAAAAAAAAACAAATAGGTCCTGCAACCCTGTGTGGTTGTGCTCATCCTGGCCTTAAAATGCCTGTTCCCTTGGCCCACCTAATCTTCAGCTTTTCTGCTGAGCTGCCAGGCACAGTGATGCTTTCTGCATTTTGAATTCCAAACTAAAGGAGGACCTTGAGTCATCACGTAACTTGGCCACTTTACCCAATGTGAGCAAGAACACTTCCATAACCATGTCTTCAATGCCACCTTGCTCATACAGTTGCATTCTCCTAAACACAGAAGTCACAACAGAAGTAGGTGAGTCACAGTAGTTCAATGCTGCCTACCTCCTCCTTTGTGCTAGTCATTTGTAACCTGGAGCAGAGGTCATCCAGCTGTTCCTTTTGCTCATGCCTCCCCAGACGCTCCAGGTATTCCCGCAACATCTGGATAATCTGAAACCAACAGGCATAAGAGGCAAACATCAGACAGCTGCACCAGGCTGGGATGTTTTTACAGGAAAAATTAAATTTGAGTTAAATTGCCAAGCACAGCCTTGACGCTGTGGTACATGGCAGAGTACGTGACCCACAGAGAAGAACACATGCAAAGCAACCAGAGAGCGCTAATGGCAGCATCAGAGCCCAGTGAGTCACCAGAGGCGTTGATCAGCCACAGACTAGTCGTGATCCCTGTGCTTTGTTGAAAAATAGGGAAGAGAGATAGGTTCAGCTGAAAAAGCACAAGGTCTAGCCCTGAAAGCACCAAGCTTTTCTTTATAGCTAGCTGGCTTCCCTCACTGTGAGGAGGAAGGACTTCCCGCTCCAGAAGGATGTGCTTGTGCACTGAGGATGAAAATTATTGTGGCTCGTGAAGCGAGGCCCACACCTTGTGCATTTGTGATGCAGCCCCGTGACTGCTTTCCTACCCCATGCCTCCACGTATCGGAGCAGGGCAGACTGCGCTAGGAATGCAAAGTCCCTGCTGGAATGCGTATGCCATAGCTACAGCCCCATGCAGTGGTCCCTGTCCTGCCAGAAGGCACCTGTCTTACATGGCGGTTGAAGAAAAGAGAGTGCTCTATACAGCCTGAGAATTAAGACATTCAATGCATCCTTGGCCTACCAGAGCCAAGAGAGGTCCTGTAAAAATTCAGAGTAGCGGTTGGGAAAAAGGAAGGTCTCTGAAAATAGAAGGAAAATGTCAAACTCTCCCCAGAGCAGCTAAGAACCTACAGACAGCTATTTAAATAAAGGGTGCAGGAGACTGCTAGGGGCTGCACCGCCTTACCAGATCATGGGACTGTTTCTTTTACCTGTTTCACTTCAAGGCGTACGGCCTCCAGGCTGTGGGAGAGTCCTTCCTGCAAGATGTTTAACTTTGATTTAGCCAGGTGCAGCGGGGTTCTACCAGCTCGATCCAAGGCATCAACTCTGGCCCCTGCAAGATGCACAAGCAAAGACAGAAAGTGAGGTCTGTCTTCAAGACTTGGTGTCCCTGGGAAGTATCAACAGGGGCAGGGCAGGAAAGGGACAGGCTGTAACTGTTATAGAGGAAATGTTACCTCCGCGCAGTAGTGTGGTGATGACAGGAACGTGGTTCGTGCAGGCAGCTGGGGAGGAAAAACACAGGACACACAACTCAGAGGTACTAGCAAACAACAAAGGAGTTTCTGCTCAAGTCTGGAGCTTGCCACTTCCCAAACGGCTCTCTGCCATGAGAAAAAGGAACAGCCCAACTGTTAAAGGTAACCTCATGCATAAGTCAAGGTATTCTCTCTGGAACGGATGTCATGCTCCTTGGGGCTGGCAGAGGGAGGGAAATGGACTTTCTCTACCTCTGACCCTGAAACCTTCATAAGGAGTGAAGCTAATGAAATGCAAAGAGTCCCTCCTAAGTCCTTAAAGCTGAGGATGCATATTGTGGTGCACAGGAAAGAGGCAGGTGGAGAGGGAAGAAACAGCAAGGCAGTGTTCACCTCACCTCTCTGTAGGCAAAGCTCATCTGTGTGGCACTTACCCAAGTGTAAGGGGGTGTTTCCCAGCCCATCTCTCTGGTTTGGGTCAGCCCCGTGGTCCAGAAGCAGTTGCACTGGAAACAAGGAAACAGAGCCGAGTCAATCCCTTCCCTTTGCCCCACGGGTCAGGCCCACGCAGGCCACAGGTCTACGTGGCAGCCATCAGGCTGCCCTAGGGCTGCTTCTGTTCAGCTCATCAACTTCCTCCCTGAAACAGGGGGACAGAGGTTTGCGCAGCAACGCAGAAGGACCCAGCAAAAAGCCAGGCAGTGCCACTGCCCTGGGTTCCCTGAAGGGAAGAAATGGGACTAAGAACATCCTTCTGTACCAGTACAGCCCTATAGCTGGGATCCCCTCCTCCCCCTTCAGCAAGGGGACATGGCAAGCCCAGGAGCCAGAGTTCAGCTGGCAACTTTGCCACAAAACTCATGGAAAACAGCAATCTCTGTCACGTGCTGGACCAAAACAAAGACCATCCTTCAAAATCTCTGCCACAGAGAGGTTGAAGACAGAACTCCCCCTCCCCACTCACCAATGTGATCGTTGCCATTGCAGGAGGCAAAGTGCAGGGCTGTCCGGCCTTTGTCATCCGCGGCACAGGGGTCAGTTCCATCCTCCAAAAGTTGCTGCACTGACAGTGCCAAGGAGGAGAAGAAAGCAGGTAAGTTGAAGGGGCACCTGATCAGAAAGCGGTCATGCTACCTGCTCTTCTGCGGTTAGATACGCATTCTGCCAGCTGTCAAGTCAACTGGACTTGAACCAGCTCCAGTGAGCATCCTGGCTCAGCAGATCCAGCCTAGGCAGCGCTCCTTCCACCCTCTGTTACAGCCTTCAGCAGCTTCCACGTACTGCCATAAAAGATAAGCCAACAGCTGTAACGGCTAAGGCTAAGGATCCATCTAGCCAAATATTCAAGCCCCTAGGACAGTGAGCAGCAAATGCCTACAGAAGAGTATATAAAGATGGCAAGGATGCAGGGCTAACTCTCACAGCCTTTAGTCAGCTGCCCCTCAGGCACTTCTCAAGCTAGAATTAGCATCCTGTGCTTATAAGCCCTCCATGGGCTTTCTCCATAGATTTGCACGGTCATTTTCTGCATCTGTCTAAACTGTTCACATCAACATGGACCCATGGTGAGAAGTTTCACAGCATAACCACACGCAGTGAGAAAAGCCACCTCTTCACACCTGTTTTGAATATGCCCCCTTCCTAGATTCATCTGAAACTCCTAGTTTTTGCCATACTAATGATGGCTACTGATTGCAAAGCAGGCAGGTGAGTGCACCAACTTGCTAACAGCAGTGCAAATGTACCCTCAGGAGATGATGTACTGAAGTGAGCTAGTGAACAGCCCGAGTAGCCATACCATCATCTACTCACACTTGTTCCCCATGCTTTTTCACCCAGCTACTTCTTCAATGCCACCACAGGCATTTCTTGTAACCTGAACTACCTCCTTTTCTCAAATAAGGAGGAAAAACCTGCTCACACAGAAAGACAGAGAAACAGTATTGGGTATAACAAAGGCAAACAGATCAGCAAAGGCTGAAAAGATTAGGGACATAAAAGTAGCATCTACAGTGACATAAGTAAGGGCACCTGGCATGGGCTGTCACTCCTATTGTTTTGAGATTATCCTGATATAGTAATCAGTGTGTAAAATAAAGCTCATTCCGAAGCTGTTAAAAGTACTGACAGATTAGCTGTATTTTGAGATCTTTAATAGCACATCCTGCAACAGTCATGACTGACTAGTATTGAAGATAAGAAACTAGATAGCTTGGACCACTGAAAGTCACTGTTTGTCTCAACTTCCAGAGATCAAACTATAGCCGCATATTAATTTCTTCCTGTACACCTGCTGCTTTAAGTGTGGTAGAGAAGTGAAAGGAAACCCTGAAAAGATGGACGTGGCATTAATGGCAAATGTTTGATACTCTGGAAGAAAGACGCAGAGACTGACAGTGCCATCAGTGAGAACCATTAATGGGGAATGCTTTATCCAGTCCTTCCCTGAAGTGAGTAGGAAATGACATAACCTCTCCCAGCCAGTGCCACCACAGGAAACAGCAAACATTTTTACTTGTTGATGAAGAATAAATTCATCATCAGACACTTCCTCAAGCTGCAGAGTACACAAAACACAGCAGGATTGTAAACAGGGGAACCTGTGTATCAAATACAGGTGTAAAACTCTAAGATGGATTGAAACCAAGATTTTCATAAAGCCTGATTCTTTCATTCTTCCTCTTGACTCGGTGACTGAAGCCAAGCCTTTCTGTACTGACAATTCACAGATGAACTTTACCCATTAGTTCATGAAACAAGGTATATTGTAGAGCTGAAGGGTGAAGCACACCAGACAAACCCCTGTCCTGATAACCTGGGAGTTTCTACAAGTCAAACTAGTTTCCAATTCTGCTCATAGAATGGCTCCATGAACATTTAGGCCAGCACAGCTGAGAGGACAGTATAGTCTAAGGAGGGAGAACGATAAGGGGCAGATAATATACACCAATATTGCTGCTGGACACTTCATATTGATGAACTTCAGAGTGATGAACTTCTACACTATAGAGAGGTAAAGAGAATCACAGATAGGCCATGAGCCTTCTCTGAAGTCACTGTGAGAGGCCGAGTCCAGCACTGGTCCTGGTTCTGATCTACTGGGTCACACTGTCTCATCACACTGGGTATGGCTTAGATAATCGTAACTTTTCCACCTTACCAAAACACTACTCTTGCTGCTTACAATTGGGCAAAAGTTCCATACCAAAAAAGCTGGTTAAGTGCAGTGCTGATTAGCTTGAGGCAGCTGGAAAACTAACGCTATGAACCAGATGCAGTGAAAAAGTGAATATTATAACCAGCCTCACCCTGTTAAGAGAACAAAACAAGGCTCCAAAAAAGCAATTTCTAGATTTGCAGCATCATGTCTGCAAACTATCTGTGCCATCCCCATCCTCTCCTAAAATAAAGGTCCTTGACAAAACTGCCCTTCCAGGAAGAGGTTCCAAGTAGGCAGAAATCTTACCTGTGTCCAAGTCGTTGCTATTGGCAGCTTCACGCAGCCTTTTCAGAGCTATGGAGAAAAGAAAGCAATCACTGGAAAGGACAGAGGAAAAAGGAGGGTTGCCCTACCGAAACATCTCATCCCGGCGCTTGAGCCCAGGTGCAAGGGCCCAAACCAGGCTGGTGCTGGCTCAGCCCCGAGAAGGGGAAGCAGGAGATCAAGATGTCAGGTAAGAATCGCGCTCCTTGTCTCCTCCTGAGGCCGGCCACGGGCCCTCCCACTCCCGACGGACACCCTCCCCTGGCAGGAGCAAGGGTGCCTTCCCAAACCGCCCACCGAACAGATCCGACCTCCTTCCAGAGACCCCGCACACGGGAAAGCCGAAGCTTTACCGGCTCCCCAGATCGGAGCCTCTCCACCCCGCCGAGGCCCGGCCGGCAGCACGGCCGCTCCCCGTGGGAGGGACGGGCCGTCCCAGGGAGGGGCGCTCCCCGCCGCCCCCCCCGCTCACCGTGGCTCTCCTTGCCCGTAGGCCCCAGCCGGCGGTGGAGGCGGGCGGCCCTGCGCAGGCGGCGGGCCGGGATCTTGCCCGCGGGCTCCTCCCGCTGCCACACGACGTGCAGGTAGCCGAGGGGGGCGTCCGCCGCCGGCCCCAGCGCCAGCCCGGACCCCAGATCCAGATCCAGATCCGGCTCCGACTCCGGCCCCGCGCCGGACGCTGCTGCGGCGCCGCCACCGCCCTCCATCCTCTCACGGGCCGGGCCGGGCCGGGCCAGGCCGGGCGGGGTGCGGGGGGGAAGAGGGGAGGGTCGGGTCGTCGCTATAGCAACGAGGCGGGCAGTGTCCTCTCGACCAATGGGAGGCGCCGCATCCCTGTGGGTGCAGCCAATGGGGAGTTAGAGGGAGAAGGCAGAAGAAAGGCGAGGAGAGAGGCGAGGCGGGAGGTGGAGGCGGTGCCCAGGCAGGGATGACGGGCGGGCACACTCTCCAATCAGAGCGAGAGGCGGGCCGCACCAGGCCCATCGCAGCTCTGCCCTCTGAAGACAGACAGTTATTTCAACCAGTGGAAGGGCAGCAGCCCCCCCACCCCGCTCCGCGGCCGCAGCTCTTTCCGGCCCGAGCCCCGCCCCTGGTCCCACCTCCCTCTTCCTGCCCGCTTGACGCCGGGCCCGCGTTGCCGCCCGGAGCCCTTTCCGTGCTGCGCCGCCGCCGCCATGGCCTACCCGGGGGAGGACTACGACAACGAGGTGCGGCGCGGGGGTCCCGGGGCGGTGGGAGGGGGCGCCGGGGAGGGGGTGGTGGGGTCCGGGCTGTTGGGGGTGACTCGCTGCCGCCCTCTCTCCACAGGCCGCCTACGACCCCTACGCCTACTCCAACGACTATGATATGCACACGGGTGAGTGCGGGCCTCGGCCGCGCCGCCGCCGTGGGCTCTCGGGTGCGGCGGGGCCTGCTGGCGCCCGGCTGGGTCTGTAGGCCCGGCCCGGGCCCTGCAGCAGCCGCCTCACCGCTCCTCTTTGCCCTCAGGAGACCCGAAGCAAGACTTGGCCTACGAGCGGCAGTACGAGCAGCAGACCTACCAGGTGATCCCCGAAGTGATCAAAAACTTCATCCAGTATTTCCACAAGACGGTGTCGGATCTCATTGACCAGAAGGTGTACGAGCTCCAGGCCAGCCGTGTTTCCAGTGATGTTATTGACCAGAAGGTGTACGAGATCCAGGACATCTATGAAAACAGGTACAAAGCCATTCGTCCCACAGCGGGGACCACTGTTTAAACTGCGATGAAAGTGCACCCTGCTTTTAAAAGGAAAGGTTGACTAGCTGTCTTGTTCCCAACCCGAGCTTTCTCCAAAATACAGCATGAGGTTTGATTTGATTACCGGGGAAATAACAGATATTTCCAGGCCATTGATCTAACAGAAGTCTAAGTGAGTTGTCAACTGTCTGAAAGAAAATACCAGTCTTGTGCCTAACAGGTATGGGGGCAGCAAAAAGTGACCTCAGTAGTGCTAGTTAGGCAGTTTGCAGAAAGCTATGAGGTGTAATTGTTGTGTGTGTTCCCTACAGATACTCCCACTCCTGCTTGTAGCTGTGCTAGGTTACCATGAGGGGAATGCGAAAGTAACATACACAGCTATTCCATACTTCAGGGATAAATTAAAGACTTTAACTGCTTTGTTTGCCATTCTCATGCTTTGCTTCAACACTGGGCTTACTAAAAGGGGATGATGGTGGTAGTGTTCTACTTTCATCAAGTCCAAGGCCTCTATATTGTGATTTCTAATTCCAACACTGTCATACTGAGAAATGGCTTCTAATACCACATGTGTATCTATTTTTCAGCTGGACAAAGCTGACAGAAAGGTTTTTTAAGAATACTCCATGGCCAGAGGCCGAGGCCATTGCCCCTCAGGTTGGAAACGGTAAGTCTTTTACTTTCTCTTTGCTTGTCAGACAGGAAAGGAAGTAAATCACTTTTGATATTTGAGTGAGCAAGTGCACAGTGTTGCTGCCGCCTGAGTTTGTCATCATTCTTCACTCTGGCAAGTCCTTTAGTAGATGCCTGGCAAGAATTCAAAACTGAAGGAAGTATCCTTTTGTGTCTCCCTTTATTACTATGGCATGAGGAGCACTACCAGCATATCCAAGAGACAGAGTTGCCTAGGCCTTCTGGCTTGCTAATGTCAAGTTCTGTCATCTTTTCCAGATGCCGTTTTCCTCATCCTGTACAAGGAGCTGTATTATAGGCACATCTACGCCAAAGTCAGCGTGAGTGTTTGTCCTGTGTCTTCCTGTTGGTTGCGTGCTGGCTTCTCCATACCATAAAACTTGCCAAATTTTGCTGCTACCCCAACATCAGTGGTTCCATAATTTTTTCAAGACAGGATTGGATGGGTTTATGAGCTATAAGTCAAGCTGCTTTTAGGGAAGCTTAAAATTCTTGCCTTTTCTTAGTTTTGTGAGGATTTGCTGATTGCTGAAAAGCAAGAAAGACTTGATTATCTTTCTGAGGCTCATTAGCTGTCTCCTCAAAGCTGGTTTGTAATAAGTGTGCAGATTTTCCTGGCAGCTTATATGAATAAGAACACCTGGTCTGAGTTTTCGGGAGACTGTTTTGTAGAAGTTTGTTACTGACACCAAATGTCGTGGTTAGTGAGTTAGGGAAGAAGGAGGTGTTGGGGGGGGAACTGAATCTTTTTCTTGATGGAACTGTAATTTCAAGACCTATAGATCAGTTGGTTTTGTGTGTTTCTTTGTGGCTCTTTATTTGTTCTTCAGATTAGCAGGCGGGTGAGAGGGGGTGTCACAATAGGAGGATGCATTATTTGTGATTAAGAAAACACAGGGGGTCAGAGTGCCTTGCAGAGAGGGAGACGTGGGCACCATAAAGGATGCAAGAGAAGGAAGCAGAAGGAATAATAGTCAATAAAACCAACCAAAAAAAAAACCCCAAATCAACAAAACATGCTTTTTTTTTTTCCTTAAGCTAGTTTGAAGTCAATGAGAAAATCACAGTAGTACTTGGTTGTTTAAGGAAAGAAGCTGAGCAGGCATGTGATGTATGGGGTAAATGAGTAATAATTGCAGTTTTGATGTGGACCAGAGGGTGGAGAAATGGGAACTTTAAAAAGGCTGCTGTATTAACCTGAGTCAGGCTTTAACAGGAGAAACTGGTTTCTTGAGATGTGCTGTTAGTGGTTCTCAGACTGCCCTCGAGTGTCTCCAGGTGAAACAAGGAGGATGATTCTCGGAAGAGTGATTCCCTACTGTGTTTACTGGTCTTTCAGAGCATTTAGAAATATTGTCTAGAAGCAGAATTGTCAGTTTATTAAGGCCTCTCATGAGAGTAAAAGGAAGGAAAGCTGTTGAAGGTAATAGGAAGCTTCTAAGTCTGGACAGCAGAGAGAAAGACAAGGAAGGCTAATGCATCCTATTCACAGAAGGTTTGAAAGCTCGGTCATCCTGGGAGAAGCTATCTGTATGTGAAAAGTCAGCCCTATTCTGTGGGATAACAGTGATACAATTTCAGTTTTTCTGGGTGGTGCTGGTGGGTGTCTTGGTTGAATATTGGCTCTAACATTTCTGAAATAGACCCTCTACTGCTGTGACTATTGACTGTCCTTCATATGCTGTTGCCCATAAACTCACTCCTGCTGTGCTTGAAACTAAACAGACTGTACTGACTTCTCATTGCAGGGGGGGCCCACGCTGGAGCAGAGATTTGAATCCTATTACAACTACTGCAATCTCTTCAACTACATCCTCAGTGAGTTGCTGCAATTCATTTCTGGTTTGTGAATTTTGGAAAGGAAGAGTGGGTGGACAGGACAGAGCTAGAGAAAGGGTCAGAAGAACTGGAACATGTTTGGGTTTAGATCATATAGGGAGAAGTAGTCTATGAGCTTTCCATATGTTTGAGTTTGTTGAATGAAGAGCACTTTACATCCATGCATTTAAACCCACAAAAAGCACAATTAGTTTCCAGTGCTTTCTGAAATAGTGTAAGGTATAAAGCTTATTTAGCTTTCTGTCTTGCTGAGAGCTGCTTCACCTATCTTTATTAGAGGAAAATGAAGGTGTAAGCTAGAGAAAACTTGCAGTGTTTCACAACTGTTTACTGTTGTTGACTCCCCTTGGAACAAATTTTAGTGTTTATGACTCCCTGCCAGACTTCTTGTGGAGAATAGATCATTTAGGATAAACCCCTATGATCTGTACAGCTTCTGAGAATCACTGCTGCCGAGCAGACACGCTCTGGACATTAACCCCATACATGCTCCTGTTCTTTAAAATTGAAGGCAGTTGAGGTAGCTACATATCTTGACCATACTGGAAGCTTTCTTCATCTGCTGCTGCATCTCCCATTTCAGGGAAATTCTTTTGTTCTTTGTCTATTCCTCCAGTTCTGCCACTGTTCTTGCTCAAGGTATTAAGCCTCTCATTTATTACTTATGTTCTTCTGCAGATGCTGATGGCCCTGCTCCTCTGGAACTGCCCAACCAGTGGCTCTGGGATATCATTGATGAATTCATATACCAGGTATATAACTATAAGACGGCTATGTTGGGGTGGCCTTGCCTCTGTTAGCACTATAAATTTTCCACCACCTCCCTCTCTGTGATTTTTTCATAGCTAGGATACCATTGCAGGTGAAAAAACTTTGGTAAGCACTGTTATTCCTGGGTCACTAGGTAGATGAAGTAGTTGTAAATGTACAGTTTTTTAAGTTGCAGGAGTCTAGACTTCTAATGATATTTCTGCTGCTGCTTAGGGGATTATTTATTTTTAAACTCACCTTCATTTCTGCCTGCTTTGTGCAAAGCAGCCTGACTTGAATATGCTATAATCACCTTATTAAGATACTTGTTCAAACTATTTCTATTGTTTTATATGGTTTTACTTTAGTTTTGTATTTCTTAGTCAGTAGGGCCTTTATGCTTCCACTGAGAGATTGCTGACCTGATTTGAAATCTAAGGTCTAGGATCTTGATGTTAGGAAATATTTTTTACTTTATTGTTCTGAATGCAGTAAAACAGAAATGCTACTGTTTTTTCTCTATAGATTCCTTTTTCCATAACTTTTTATTATAGACCTGCCTGGAATTCCTCAAGTGCAGTCTTGTCAGGCTTATATGAAAAAGGATGTGTGTATATGTAGAAAAAGGGGTGTGTGTATGCAGGTATATCTTACGACTCGGTCATTCTTTTTGCTGTCTGTTCAGACAGCACATTTCAGTTTAGTTGCCTGTCCTAATTGTCTAAGAGATCCTTTTCTTCTTCATGCTGTTTGCTAGCCTTTTGCTTCAGATTGTCTCAGCATTATATAGGATTTTCCCTAGGTGCTTTAATGGTGGTTTAATTTGTTGTTTTGATTGCCAGGTGATCTCAGATGAAACTCTTTTTTTCATGTGACTTGTAGGTTATTGTAATGCATTTGTGATCAACTTGTAAGTTTAGTGCACTTAGCTGAACATCTCCAAACTAGCTTCTCATAATCATATCTCTGCTTTTTCCTGTAGTTCCAGTCTTTCAGCCAGTACCGCTGCAAGACAGCCAAGAAGTCTGAAGAGGAAATTGATTTCCTTCGTTCCAACCCCAAGATCTGGAACGTCCACAGTGTCCTTAATGTGCTGCACTCTCTGGTGGACAAATCTAACATCAACCGGCAGCTGGAGGTCTATACAAGTGGAGGTGAGCTAGCTGGGTGATGCCAAGCAAGACTGGTGTCTGTGCTGCCTTGCTTTGTTTGGGAGCTGGATCAAACCCTTCATCCGTGGATGGATTGACTGGGAAGAGGTTCTGTTGGCCTTACGTGACAAATGACAGTAATTGCAGTTGAGGTTTTGCTCCTTTTGCCTGTAAACACGGAGGTGTTGAAAGCAGAGCCTGCTCCCTTGGAGGAAAGCGTCATGGTTCCTTTTTTGCCTAGGTGATCCCGAAAGCGTGGCTGGTGAATATGGTCGCCACTCCCTCTACAAGATGCTGGGCTATTTCAGCCTGGTTGGGCTGCTGCGTCTGCACTCTCTGCTGGGGGATTACTACCAAGCAATCAAGGTTTTGGAGAACATTGAGCTCAACAAGAAGGTAACACAACATATTTTAAACCCTCCATTGCAGTTTTCCAAATGCCTTTGTTCACGCATGCTGGTGAAAGATTGCCATAATGAATCTTCCAGCTGAGGAGCTATTTGTAGCTGTTGTCATCAAGAGTTTGTTTCTAGGTTAGCTGGCAGAGGTGTCTAGTTCCACATCTGTGTGCATTGCACACAGATGGAGCTTTGGCATTAAATCAAGCCATATGATAATGCCTGATGCTGTAGCAGCACAAATGCTTACGTTTTTCAGGAGGTTTGCTGTGTTGTGCAAGGCAGTGTTGTTATAGGGAATATTATTTTAACTGTAAGTGGTAATGCAGTGGTAGCTACCTGAACACATTGTTCCCACCTTGGTCAATGGCTTATTCTTTTATTTTTTACTCTTGTTCTCACTGTGCCTGTTCCCACCTTGCACATGTTTGCCCTGGAGTTGGGTGCTACTTGTGATAACAGTGGCTAACAAAAGTCCAGCCGCAACACGGGCTTGGCCCAAGGCTTAGCACAGATCTATGTGTGTGCTGTCTGGCACAGGGTGTGGAGTGACATAGAGGGAAAGGGAACTGAGCAAAGCAATATTAGGCACAGTGCAAGAGTCCTCTGCTTGCAGTAAGCTGAAACTGGAAAACATAGGAAGTGGAGTGATCTAATAAATAGTGAGGAAGCTGCTGCAGGGATGGGCAGGAGGTGAGGTACCTTGAATTAGAGCTCTCCTTTCTATATTTGGGATGGGAGTGAAGGCAGAGTTGGCTGGATTCTGGGTAACAAGCTGTTTGGATCAAAGGTGGTTGTCTCCCCTCTAAAATAGCATGTTGATCCTTCCTTCAGAGCATGTATTCCCGGGTGCCTGAGTGCCAGGTGACCACCTATTACTATGTGGGCTTTGCATACCTGATGATGCGGCGTTACCAGGATGCCATCCGTGTCTTTGCCAACATCCTTCTCTACATCCAGAGGACCAAGAGCATGTTTCAGAGGACAACTTACAAGTACGAGATGGTAAGAGATAGAATAGGTCTAGGCTTCCCAAAAGAAAAACCTGCTGTCTTCTTTCCTGCCCCTCCTCTGTCACCTGATAACCTACATCTAATAGTCCAGCCTTATTTTCCCAGACTGTGCTGCTTGGTGGTGGCCGGGGATCCTTTGATCTTCTTTGCCATATTTACAATATTTCCTCTTAGCTGTGTTAGTAGTTTCTTTGGTTGTTCACCGTGCAGTTGCCCCAGCTCCATCTGCTCTCTCACTCTAGGCAGTGTTGTTAATGAGTATCAGCTGCGAATGATACGCTTGTCGATGCTTCTTCAAACTCAGTCCTATTCCTAGTCCAGTCCTGCATTTCAGGCTACTGCCATTATTTAATATATTTCCATTATCAGATAATCATTCACAAGCTGTTTAACTCAGCATGGCTGAAACAAAGATCCTGTCTCTTTCCACCTAAGCTGTCTCTGGTGGCAGTTTTACCCCCTGTTGCTGCTGTCTCCTCTTCATCCTTATGATTCATTTCTAACTGTTTGTGTAGCCAAATCCTGCTGTTCTTAATTTCACCATACTTAAAAAATTTGGTATGTCCGTTTCAACCACACAGCTGTCTGTTTCATCCCACGCTCGGATAAATCTTCCTTCTCAGTCTTTTCTTCACTGGCCTCCCTGATAACTGTCCCTTGTCAGGAGATGGCCGTTAAACGGTCTGTCTTCCCTTCTCCTTTGCCCTTTTTTTGCACCAAAGCAGTCAAACCTGCTTCTGGCCGTCCAGGTTCTCTATGGCTCTGGATACATTCACTCTGTACTTTACCCTTGTCCAGACCACTTTTTCATTGATGAGTGCCTTGATACGGCATTCATCTGCTGTGCCCAGAGTGTCCGGAGTCACTGCTGCTTTGTGCTGTCCTCCCTGAGCATTAGGACCATCAGTGCTCTGGTAAAGGGTCTTTCTCTGAAAAACGCAGCTCCCAGCTTCCTCCTACACCATAGGGCCTGAGCACGTTGACAAGCTAACAGGTTCTCTCTGTCTCAGATTAACAAGCAGAATGAGCAGATGCACGCACTCCTGGCCATCGCCCTCACCATGTACCCCATGCGCATAGATGAGAGCATCCACTTGCAGCTGCGCGAGAAATACGGGGATAAGATGCTGCGCATGCAGAAGGGTGATGCACAAGTCTATGAGGAGCTCTTCAGTTACGCTTGCCCCAAGTTCCTGTCCCCCGTGGTGCCCAATTACGACAACGTGCACCCCAATTACCACAAGGAGCCCTTCCTGCAGCAGCTCAAGGTCTTTGCTGATGAGGTTCAGCAGCAGGCCCAGCTCTCCACCATCCGTAGCTTCCTCAAGCTCTACACCACCATGCCCGTGGCCAAGCTGGCTGGCTTCTTAGACCTCACAGAACAGGAGTTTCGTATCCAGCTACTCGTCTTCAAGCACAAGATGAAGAACCTGGTATGGACCAGTGGCATATCTGCCCTGGATGGGGAGTTCCAGTCTGCCTCTGAGGTCGACTTCTATATTGACAAGGTTGGTATCTGCCCCTTGCTCGCTAGGAAACTGGAAGTGGTGGCAGCACCTGGTTTTGCTGCAGTCTGTGGGAAACATCCCTTCCTTCTTTACCATGTGAAGGGCTTGGCTGCCCACAGTGAAGCGTAGTAGAAGTATCAGTGGATGAACAGTGATGGGATATCACAGGCAGCTTTGGCAGTCGTTGAACCCAGAAAGCAAAGGTCCTAAATGTCTTCCCCAGGACAGAGGGAACTGTTCGTAATTATTCTTGGGAGGTGACAGTTGGGTGATAGATAGTGCTGTCAGTGTGTCAGGTGGGATTGTCAGCTTTGTACATCTCCCCCACGTCTCTCCTTTGCTTGACAAAGTAGGGATCTTGCTTGGTCATGTCAAAGGTCCATTTTTCACTGGAGCAGCATTTAGCTCTGTCTGCTCTAGGAGGAATTGAAACACAAGGTATGATCCTGTCACTGTCCTGGCCTTGGAGCTCCAGGCACCAGGAAGCATAGCAAAGAGTCTTTTAGGACTTAATTTTCAAAGAAGATAGCAGTAATCATTACGTTTCTTGCTAGGAAGAACAGGTTGCCCCTTGTTCTTGGTCCTTAGAGCAGACTTGTTCCTACAAGGTCTCATGCTATGTCTCAGCCTGGCTCTCCTGGTAGATAGCATGACTTGGAGCTGCTGGTAGAGGGAAGCAGAGCATGAATCGGGGTTGGGACTGTCAAACTGACAAAAATAAGAGACAAAACCAGTCAGAATGTGCAAGAATGGGGGAAATGAATATGGTGTGAATTTGGGACCCATCCCAGGCAAAGGTATAGGGAAGGCAGCCTGTAGAGAACTGAATGGTTGCTCTGGGACTAGCACAGGTCAGGTATGTGTGATGCTGAACCAGGGCTGCTGGATTGAAGCCCCTTTGGTTGCTCTTCCCGTCTGGCAGTGCTTGCTGTCTCCTTGCTAGTGCTGTCCTTTTCCTGACCTCATGCTGTTCTCCCCAGGACATGATCCACATCGCAGACACAAAGGTTGCTCGACGCTATGGGGACTTCTTCATCCGCCAGATCCACAAGTTTGAGGAGGTGAGGGCAGGAGAACTGTGTAGCTCTGTAAGAAAGGTGGGGTAAGCATTGGGTTGTGCAGGCGCTGGAGGAGGCATGCTTGGTGAGATGGCTGTGCGATGCCTCGCTGGGGTGAGTCCAGGCTCTGCGAGGCACTGGGCAAAGGCAGGTGGTTTAAGCAGCAGCTGCTGGCCTGTGAAGGATGATATGTTTTTGTGTGAGAAGTGCTCATTTGAGCCACAGTGGAAAAGGAGGTTTTTACTGTCCAAAGGCACTGACTCCACTGTCCCTAGACAATTGTGGTGTTCCTGTCAGTAACACAACCAAAATCGTATATCTGCGCTGATAACTAGGGCTCTAGAAAGTGGCTTCAAAGATTCCTGGAGCACAGATGACTTCAGCATTGTGCTCAGCCAGGAGGTGACATTCTGTCACTGCTCCACTCTCCCAACAGAGGCTGCTGTGCACTGGAAACAGGCAGCAAAATCCTGAGATGTGGGGACTTGAGCAATACAGGGTTGCAATACCACTACTAGAAGTTTGCACGCTCTCTTCTCTCCACATCTTCCTCTGCTGTCTTGGAGAGGAGGAGGGAGTTTTACTACTTCCCCTTCTATTTCGCACACTGCCCGCACTTGGCCTGGCAGCTCTTTTTGTCAGAGAGTTGGAGAGGAAGGAGTAGAGGCATTGGATAAAGGCTACTGAGGGGAACAATAGTGTATGTTAATCACTATGTATTTTTCTGACCTTTGCTTTCTCTAATTCCAGCTGAATCGAACCCTGAAGAAGATGGGCCAGAGACCCTAAAACTTCTGTGGATGCAGTGATCGGCCTGTGCAGAGAAGTGGGTGGGAGAGATTATTCTCTTTGCAGTGAGGGAGGGGAGCTCAGGGTTCTGGCATTTCTGGAATCTCCTGTGATTCTGAAGGTTTTTTGTACTTAAATAAGCAGACTCATTTGGCTCAAACTATCCTACAAAGGACAAGACATCTAATAAATTAGTGGAATTTTCCTTGTGAGCATTCAGTATCTGATGTACTAATTTATTTTTTCCTCCGTGGAAGAATATAATTGCATCTGGAGACATGGGCAGCTGCTGTTATCTGCTCTCTTTGGTCCATGCTGTTGCAGGTAACAGCAGGGAGCAGATCTCTTTCCATGCTCTGTAAAGACACTGTGCACAGTGAACAGGGAAGGCTGCGGAACTGATGAAGAGAAAATTAGCTGTTCCACAGTGTTTCCACAGGATAGGGAAAGAGATGCGAGCTAATATTCCTTTTAGCTCTTGCCCCACACATTGAATAAACCTGAGTTGTAGTTGCATTCCTAGAAGGTTGCATTTTTGCCTTCCCACCCCCCACTTTTTTTTTTTTCTTAGTTGCTATGAAGTAGAAATGCTCCAAAGGGGATTGACAAGTTTTTAAAGGAAGGGGGAGGATTTTTGTAAACATTCAACCACTGTTAACTTTGGTCATCTGATCAGATGTCCTTGCTGGAGGTTGTGTTTTATTTCAGCATAAGTGATGCCCAAGTTCTGGCCCTTAATTTAATGGAGTTCAGTTTCTCCGGAAAACTCCCTGAGGGCATTTAATTTGTAAAAACCCTTAAAATGCTGATTTTCCCAGCTCTCCAGCCACTTTGGATTCTTCAGTGCAAACCTGCAGTGCCTTGACAGAGAAAAAACAGTTGAAAACTAGCCCTATGAAGGAATCAAGGGCATGTAAATATCGGGGAAGAGAATGCAAAGAATGAATCCCATCTCATCTACCCTCTGCACCCTCTCTCCTGTCTCCTTTTGCAGACTGTCTTTAAATAGTTCAGTGTTTGATTGGTAGAAACAGGTGCCAGTGAAAAATCTGCGTGTGTAATAGCAAAGCTGCACAAAGCATGCCTCGTATATACCATCTGCCTTTTCATACCCCCTCCCTCTCATTCCTTTCCACTGAGAGAGGGGTCCTGGCAGTCCAGCTTGGCTTCGTATGCGAATCTGTTTAGAATTCAGGAATAATTAGCCTTTGTTGGATTATAGGCCGTGTTTGAATGAGGGTCAAGTTTCTGGTGTCCTAGATACTGCTCAGAAGTAAACTGTTTCCCATCACAAAGTCATGTAACTCGGGCAGACAGGGTATGGGCAGCACAGAGTGGGATTCAATGGGCAACTCCTGCTGGCCTTCTAGCTGTTGCTGTTAGTGTTACACATGCTACGGATTTACTGCCTCCAGTTCTGAAGGGTTTGAGGCAGCCATATCATTAAGGAAATCAAAGGACTAAGATGCCACTGCATTGCAGCAGCCCACAGGAGCTGGGTTCATACCAAGAGAATCGGCTCCTTTTTATTTTTAGGGCTGTCACTTTCGCTTGTGTATATTTACCAACAGCAGCACAGTGAGCATAGCTGTCAATGGCAACTCTCCTCCTACTTTCTTGTTATCCAAAGCCTAAATCTTTCACAGAACATGTGCTAAGACAGATGTGATATGTAACAGGAGAGCCTCTGGCAGGGCAGTATCTCCATGATCAGTTCTATTTCATAGCATAGCAAAGGAATCCAATGTGTTACTGGGATTTGTGCTGTTTTTAATCTGTGATTGGCGTGTTGGAATTACAGATTTAATGCATGTATGTTTCATCTTAAACCCTCTAAGGGTTACAGGCTATTCTCGGGTATGAATAGGCTGCTGCTTGTGTTTGTGTCTGCCAGAGCAGCTTCCAGAGGATGCACAGAGACCGTCTGCCCGCCTGCCTGGCTCCACGCCTTGTCCAAGGGGCCGCTGGAGGTTAACTGAGCGGGACTGGCACTTGGTGGAACCAAGCCAGGAAGAGCTTGCAGCTCGCTCAGAGAGCGGAAAGATGGGCTCAGCGAGCCGCGGTGCCTGGCACTGCTTGAAGCTGGAGGAATGCAGGGCGTTCAGCAGCATCAACAGAGCCCCGCCGCTGCTGGAAAGGCGCTCTGCAGGGAGGCGGGGTGGGTTTGTTGCCGCTCGAGTCTTGCCTGCCGCAGCAGGGTTGGGTTAGTGGAAGTGTTCTGGGGCAGTTCTGGTCGAAATAGTTTTATCAGAGGGAGCCACAGCGCAGCGTTATCTGCTCTGTGTCTGTCTCTGACCTGCAGTTGTGAAGGGCGTGAGTGTGATTATGGACCCTGGAAAAGACAGTCAAGAAAACATGCCTGATCCTGCTCTCCCTTAGGAGATACATCAGGAAGACGCTGTCAGGCAGGTCTAGGGGATGCTGAGCAGCCAGCTTGGTCGTTACAAAACTGAGACAATGCTTCATTTCCTTTTTCTCTATGTAGTAGCTTTTCCCGTGATTTATGCCACAGCTTATCTCGGGCACTGAGGGGAGGCTGCACAAGCCATTCAAGGAGAACTTATTTTTCACTTGTTACAGCTCTGGGGCCATGGAGCCATAGAATGAAGCAGTGGAATAGAGGACGGAGGGTGCTAAGCATGAGGTCTGACTGGAGAAAGGAATATAGAGCCCCTTAAAAAAAAAATGGAGAGGGGACTCCTGCTGGTTTGGGACTGGCAGCAATAAGCTCAACATCTCTGTGATGGATGGGTCTTCCACAGAGGTATCTATTGCCCCCCTCCTTGCCTAACTGGAGATTAAAAAAAAGTTTAGCAAAATAAACTAACGTTTAATAGTGTGCTTTCTCCCCCTCCTTGTCAGACCATGACACTGAGCATGCACGCCAGCTCTCATGACAATCCATCTCCTCAATGTCGCGGGTTCCTGAGATTGTATCGCACCCTTCCTCCGCTTCTTCCAGGGCTTCCTGCGCAGTGCTGCCTGCGACTCCCAAGTGTCCTTATCTTCAAAGCCCTCCCTGGCCCCGTGCCTGTGCCTACCCCGGGAGCCACCTACGTCCCACACGTACTCCACTGCCTGATGTTTCCATGTCCTCCGCTGCTGCAGCTGATGCCCCTAAGGACTGCTGAGAACTGCTTCTGCCTCGAGCAGCCTGTGTCTAAGCCTGCAGAGGATCCAGAAATGAGGTTGCCCGGTGGTTTGTTTTTGTTTTTGTTTTTTTCTTTAGCTGAAGTTAAACTGGAATCCAGTCCCAACTGTTTTCAGTTCCTGCTTGCAGTCCTCCCCCTCCTTCAGGGACTGAGCAGGGGGGAGGGGGATGGGGAAAGGCTGCAACTTTTGTTCAGGGCTTTTCTCTGAGAATTCAGCCTTCCCTGAGCTGGGGAGAGGTATGGGGCAGACGTGCTCTCCTGGAAAGCAGAAAGCCCCGGGGACTGGCTGCTTAGGGCACCGCTCTCTCCCCTTCCCTCCCCTGCTTCCACCTGCCCCGCCGGGGTCTGACCCTCCCACCCCTTTCCCAGCCCTTCCCCTCCTCTCCGGGGAGAGGCCGCGGCGCTCCTCCCTTAGCGAGGGGGAGCGGGCGGGCACCGGCCCTCCGCCGCGCCGTCCCCCGGGGAAGGGAACGGGCACCTCCGCCTGCCCTGGCCGCCGGTGCGCCGGGACCTGCAGGCCACGCCCCCTCTAGACTCCGCCCATCGGGGCCACGCCCCCACTTGGACTCCGCTTCCATTCTATGCCACCCCCCCCCGTTTGGGCCCCGCCCCCTGAGCCTCCCCCGCCCCGCCCCTGGGCTGGCGGCGGCGGGCGGCGGCGGTGGCGGCGGCAGTCGGAGCGGCCGCCCCCATGTCGGGCCCGCGGGGCGCCCTGCAAGCCTGGTGCCGCCGGCAGTGCGAGGGGTACCGCGGCGTGGAGATCCGCGACCTCAGCGCCTCCTTCCGCGACGGCCTGGCCTTCTGCGCTATCCTCCACCGGCACCGGCCCGACCTCCTGTGAGTGTGGCGGCGGTGGCGGGTTGCAGGCCGCGCGGCACCGGCCTCGCCTCGCNGGTTGGGGGTGGGGGGTTCGCAGGGAGCTGGGGGAGATGGAGGCGGCGTAGGGAACGGCTCCTGGCTGGCTGGCAGGGAGGGACAGAGTCTCCCTGTGCGCGGACGCGGGGGGGTGTTCAGGGGCAGAGGGCACAGCAGTGGCTCCGTCGCTTTCCGAAATAATTGGGTACCGGGATGAAGGATGCCACGTTTCAGTGAGCGACCTTCTGACCCGGGCTCGGAGGCTTGTCAGGGTCAGCAGGAGTTGCGTGGTGTAAGGCCGAGGAGAGCACAGAGATGCGCTAAGTCCGGCCTGGAGCTAGTGTGCTGCCCTACACCCCCCTGGGAGAGGTGCCTGCTGGGGAGGAGACACGGTGCTGGCAGCTGGATGTGGGGGTGTTTTGCTTCTGTGAGAGGTGGACATTCCCGCTTCCCCAGGACCAGAGTCCTGCCTGGCACAGGGATGTTCCCGGCTGCCAGAGGCCCTGGACCATGTTGCTTCTTGCATTTGCTTCCAGCTTGTTTGCTGTGGATGCCGCAGTGGAAGCAGGAGGCAGCAAATACCATCAGGGATATCAAGCCTTGCTGGCCTCCCCCCGGCACATGGCTTGGAGCTGAGTTCCCTCTGTCCACCTCCCTTTAGCTGGGTGGCTCTGAGGAGGGACTATGAGCTCCAAGAGGCAGATGGTGATTTAGGATTGCTTTGGGGCACGGTGTCAGGCTGGAGAAACTGGCTGAGCAGCTGGAAGGAATCTGCCTCGACCTGCCACCGTAACCCCGCGTGCCCCAGCGCTGCTGGGAATCCGCCTCCCGTCTGCTCTAATCTTTGGTAGCCCTTGCAATGCAGGTAGCCATCGCCCCACCTTGCCGTGCCTCCGGCGCACACGTGCTGTCAGCAAAGCCCGGTGGTTGTATCCCCTGTCACATTCTGCTCGGGAGCTGGTGGTTCTTCCTCTGATGTTGCCTGAATTGACCAAATCCCCTTTTATGAGCTGGCCCTGGGATGGCCTTTTGTCACGACAGTAACAAAAAAAGCTATCTCTAGCAGGCAGAGGGTTGACAGTGACACTGCTGTGGAGCTGTGGTGCCCATAAGAGGGCAAAACGGCCCCATGTTCTTACAAGCAGAAGCTGAACAGGTAGGCTAGAAACCGAACTGCTGCCTGATGTGTTTCAGGTGAGTACCACAAAACCCTCAGCGTGGCTTTCGGGAGCCACAGAGACGTATGGTGGCTTTGCATCGCTCTGGGTATTGAGGGAGCTGAGTGGTCTTGTGTCCCAGCAGCTCCGGTGTGGTGTAGCTGGGACAGAGCCTCTGAAAACTCTCCTGGTCGCAAGGCTGCTGGAGGGGGAAGAGGCAAATTAAGGACAGGAACACCAGCAACTCCTGTGTTTCTGAATTTTTTATTTTTTTTTTTTTTGGAGAGCGGCACAGCAACTGGGAACTGCAAAGCAGAAGTTCAGCGAAAGCTTGTAATCAGCACCACTAAAACCACCTGATGCTTTCCCATTAACCGTATTTACCATCCCATTAAGCAGCAGCCGCTGCTCTGAAGTTGTCAGTGGGCTTAAATCTGCTCCTGGCAGATGTCCTAACTAAATGCTTCACAGGTCCTCCGCACAAGCTGTATTGTAAAGATGAAGCCCAGGGCCTTACAAGGACATGGCACGTTGTAGAAGGATTTTCAGAGGGTGGTCAGGAGAGTAGCATCATTTCATCTGATTCCAGCTTCTTCAGCCTGTCCCAATTTGGAAGTGGGAAGATCGGATCAGAGGCAGTAAATCTCCTGACGGCAGAGGAAAAGTGGTTGCCCTTCTTTTCTTCTAAAGTGCTTTCAGTCAGCCCAGCAATGGGACTTGGCAGGGATCTGCGAGTACGTTGCTGACCTTGGGTGGTCTTCCTTTGTGCGGGGCTCTCCTGGCCTGTGTGACGGGGCTCTCCTGGCCTGTGTGACACGGCCGCGCTGCTCCCTGAAGGCTGAAGTTCCTCTGTACTCGGCTGCTTCCCCGCTTCCTGCTGGCTTCCCCTTGAGCCACAGAAGGGAGGAACGAGCACATCCATACAAGAACTGAACTGGAGCTCTCTTCTCTACCTGTGCGGCACAGCTCTTCTGGCACCTTGATCCTCTAGGCTTTCTTCTGCTGCTGTGGTGGCTGTTGGTCTGTCCTGGTCGTCTGATCCTGCCCAGACGTGTCCCTGTTGTGCTGCTGTGCTGGTAGGTGACACACTAGGGGAGGCTGTCATGAAAGGCCATACGGGTAAGTAAGGCTGAGGACAGTTTTCCACGTGACCCCTGATTTGAACACAGTTGCCTTGGGATAGGGCAGGTGGCATCAGAGCAATGCTCCCCTGGTGAGCTTCGGAGCAGCTCCTGCAAACCTCTTGGAAACACTGGAAGGTTTCTTTTCTAAAAGAAGTAGACTGGAAGTACCCAGTGTCTACTGAATCCGGCTAAAGGTGTCTTGAACTCACCACCAAGGATGAGGTGCATATCTATAGGAGCCGCGTGTTGAACCATGAAGCTGAAAGTCCCTGACTCTAGCTCCGCTACTGTACACACCTCGCTTGGTTTCACTGCCTCTCTCTCCCAGCCGGGGAAACCTGGATTTAGCTTCTGACTGCGCTGTGTGATCTCGAGGCGAGACATTTAATCTCTTCTTTTCCCTTGTCAATTAAGCTGGAAGCATCCAGACCAACTTGACAGTGGACCATGGGGATTAATGAGTTTGTTTGCTTAGTGCTCTAGAAATCTAAAGCACGAAATTAGTGTTTACAAGGCATTTGCTGCAGCTTAGTGAAGCAAAAAGCATCTTTCAGCGTCCCAAGCTGTGCAGCCTCCCCGGAGCCCAGGGCAAGTTCTTGGCATTTGGGGGCGAGAAGAATAAGAGAGCATGGCACATGCCTTTCAAGTGCTGAGAGACGGAGGCTTGAGGAAAACAGGAGATGAGAGCCGTGCATTAGAAACACGGTTTTGTGTTCCTAGAGCCGTGGGTTCGGTTACAGGCAGCATCACAAATCTTATTTTTTCCTTCCTATGTACTGCCTGCATTTCCCTGACAAGACCTGGAAAGCTGAAGGGCTTATTATGCGGCACTGCCGTTAAAGTGCTCATGATTTATATTTGAGGAATCCAGGAATTTGCTCTGGTTTCAGCTGTACGGCGCACCCTTCCCCCTTCCCTGGGTCTGCTGTGCTCCCTGGCAGCTGCCCTAAACCCCGGAGTGCTTAGTGGCTCTGTATGCATCTAATTAGGTAAGCGCTTGGGATGTTATTTGCATGGAAATATTACTCCAGGATATGCTACGACGCTGGGGTTTGCTGAGTCAAGACAGTTGTTCGACTGGGATAGCCAGAGTCTGCCTATTCTTACATCCCATCCTTTGGACTGGTATGTTGTCAGGAGAGGAGCCTGAGCAGGGCTGGATGAAAGGCTGCTGAAATCAGGGCAAGGAAATAATGTGACATGTCACGGAGCTGTGGGATGGCAAGTTCTGGTCTTTCTGCAGAGGAGGCAGCTTATAGAGAGGAGGGGGATATGTCTGGGGTGACTTTCCCCCGTGCCCGAGAGGCATGGCTCCTTGCACGTTGGTACAGGGAATGTGCCCCAAGCCGTGGGGATGCTGCACAACAGAGCGGCACATCGAGAGTGCTTGTGTTGGGCATGATGGAGACCATCGAGGTCCTGCTTGGCTTGTTTGGAGAGGGAGCTGGAAAATGCAGTGGAGAGGAACTGAATAAACTGTGGTCCCCAGAGGCTTGTACTGATGGACTTCAATTTCTCGGGTAAAAGCTGAGAGTTTGCGATTCTGCATTAGTGGAAAAAATCTCCTTGTATTCCCTTGCTGCTTGGTAGCCCCCCTGTTACCTCTTGAGCTTCGCGTCTTCTCTACTGGTATCCACTTTCCCAGGCAGATTTGCCTTGGTTTACTAAAAAGGCTTTGGTTTGCTGGAGCAGAGTGGAATGGACATGATGTTTTGTCTGTCAAAAAGTACTATCCCAGCCCAGGCCACCAAGGAGTCTTTGAGCTTCCAGCTGCACCACTCCCATATCCTGAAAGTGAGGGCATTCAAAATGAAGGTCATGAATGTTTAGAGGGCAGTTGATGTATAACTTTGCTGTCATCGCTTCTCCTGTGTTCCCAAGCTGGTATTTTCTTTAAAAAGAAGAAAAAAAAAAGGCAAAAAAAAAAAAAAAAAAGGCAAAAAAAAAAAAAAAAAAGGCAAAAAAAAAAAAAAAAAAGGCAAAAAAAAAAAAAAAAAAGGCAAAAAAAAAAAAAAAAAAGAGATTTAGGGAAAAAGCATCTCCCAGTGGAAGCTAGTCATAAATACAAAAAAGGCACTAGTTTTCACATCAAAGCGAAGGCTGCGGCTGAAGCCTTTTCTCACCAGCGTGTAGGGAGGGAAAAGTTGCGGTATTTTGAGCAGGCCGAGTTCTGTGCATGTATTTGCATGAGCTTTCAGAAAGATGCTTAACACAGAGCCGACCGTCTGGCCCATCTTCCTGTATCTGCCGCATTTGCTCCCGCAGCAGCGAGCGGCTGCAGTTTCATTTATCCGGGAGGAAACGGCACCAGCAGCCTCTTGCTTTTGAACGGAGGAAGCGTGGTTTTATGGTGTCACAGGCAGCTGGGAAAATCTTCCTGAGCTCATCACGGACTTCCTCTGCAGCATCAGGAAAGGCGCGCGAGGGGCTTCCAGAAGGGGCTGGTTGCCCTGCGGCGCGGCGCCGGGGTGAATTGGCTCCGTGTTACAGGAAAAGGCAATAAAACCCTCAGGGGGATGGAGGAAGGGAGGCTCCCGTAGCCCCTCTCCATGGGTGCACAGATGAGGATTCACCATCTCGCCCAATTCCAGCACAGCACTTTTTTTATGGGGGGCACTCTCCCCTCCCCTAATCTGAACTGTCTTTCTGGGTCGGTCTCCCAAGCTTTGGCACCTCTCTCTGGACCGTTGGGGTGGCTTCACCTGAGCCAAAACTTCTCAGGGCTGTGTCCTCCTCTGCGAATCCAGCTCACAGGCACACCGAGCTGCTGCATGAGGGTTTTTTTGGTAACACAGCTGAGATCCTTGGCAGGAAGGGGCTGTAATCAGTTTAGTGTGATGCTGTTTTCACACATTATACCCACACGTGCATGCAAAAGGCATAACTAACTCCTTCCTGTATTTCTCCCCCTCTATTGAAAACCTGAGGACTGCTTTAACCCTCTACCCTCTCTTCCTCTAGTGAATGCAGCTAGTCAATCCCTGTGGCTGGGCTGATTCGATCCCCCAAGGGGATCCAGGGGAACAAATGAAATGCCACAACGTGCCCGGCTTGGGGACTTGCTGGGGTTCCTCACTGTGCCCTGATCGCCCTGCGTTCGGCAACCTGCCTCGCTGTAAAGGCTGTGGCCGAGGGTGGTTTGCTGTCTACTGGGACTGTTGGGAGGCAAGTGAGGACAGAAGTGCAGTTTAAGACCTTCTGTGTCACCCCAAATCCCGAGGTGACCTCAAATCCCTTGAGGTGGTGCAGGGGGTTTGTCTGAGGACCCTCACAGGAAGGAGAGATCTAGCACAGGCCGCTCTTTCTCTTGAGGTGGGGAAACTGCTTCCCTGTCCTCCTCCTGCTGTTGTGCTAGTGGCCTTGGAGAGGCAAGTTTGGGGCGATATGCACCCTTTTGTGCAGTGGTGTGTGGTGCTAATTGGAACACGGCCCCGGTATTTCTGCAGCCTTTAACCGTGAGGGCAGAACAAGCAGGTAACGAGAGATGAGAATGACATTTTAATTTCCTGGCCACCACCCATTTGGGACTTGCTTTCTTTTTTTAATTGCAATTTCCTTTTGGTTTCTTTGTCCCTTTTCAACCTGAAATCCGGTTTGCCAAGGTTTTGTTTATCTAGGGTCTTACATGTTGAGCTGTAATGCCCGAGGAAGGTTGGCTGTCCCGAGAACTCACATGTGGTGGCATTGGGGCACTCTTCCTCTGCATCTCATGTGGCATTTTTGTGCTTTCTCATTTCAGAGACTTTGATTCCCTCTCCAAGGATGATGTCTATGAGAATAACCGCTTGGTAAGTCCCCTTTATGCTGTACACAAAAGGAAGAAGGGACATTAGAATGACTTGATGGAGGTCATGTAGCGTGGGAGGACTTCATGATGGTGGTGAGGGGGTGAGAAAAATCTGTGTTTGTAAGTAACAGGCAGGAGCTTCTCTGGAAATGTAAGGGAATCTGAAACATCAGCTTCCAGCCTGGACTGAAGATAAGATAAGATGCTTATCCTGATAGTTGCCAAGACAACATCTCAGGTGAAGATTAAAATGGTGCAACATCTTCTTGACCTCAGCTGTTCTAAACTTGCAGGTAATGGAAGCAGGAAGCTAGGTTTACTCCAAGCATAAGCAGAGAGGAAGGTCGTGCTGGACCTTGGCTGGTCTGCAACGTTCCCCACCTGCTTGGGACAGCTGGAGCCAGCAGCAGAAACAGGCAGTGGAGAATGGGAAGATGGCCAACACCAGGGGCTACGGGCAGGACAGAGCAGCAATAGCCTTGTTATTTTGCTGAGAAAAAGACCTAATTGTCACAGGTTCCATCTGATAGTCTGTGGAGAGACATGGGCCATCACCTTCCCAAGATGAGTTGAGCTAGGTCATTTGGGTTTTTGGGATCAGGGTTGTCCAGTTGGGTCCTGGCCATGCCCTTTCCTAGACCAATTGGCCCCTTTCAGGCATTAGCAGCTACCTTTTCCCATTCGAGAGCCATACAACAGGTTTCTTGCCTAAGCTGGAGTCTCTCATTGCTCCCTGCTGCTTGCAGTCTTGTGACCAGCAAGGCTCAGTGCAGAGAACCAGCTTAAAGCTGGGCTGAGCAGAGCTGGGTGTCCACAGTGGGCATTTTACACCCCCAGTTACTGCAAATATCCATTTTCATTTATTTCTCCATTCCTTTTTATTTAGATCCCACACCCTGCACAGCATCTTATGCCCCAGAGACCAGGCCCCTTCAGTCTTTACCCACACCCTGTACCTGGTCCCTCACCATTCAGTGCCCACACCACTCCCATCCCCTCCTGACTTGCTTTCTCTTCAGTCCCTGCCGTAGTCTTGCATCCCCTCTCCCTCGGACATCACTGTGGTTATGCTGCCCTCGGCACAACAGCAGGACGTCTGGTGTGTAACCAGTAATCCACATACACCACTAAGTGGGAAGCTCTCAAACAGTTCTTTTCTTCCTACTCTACTTCCTTCCAAGTAGTCATGTATGCAGTTGTAGGAGCTATGTGCTTCTTATCACAATGTCCTCGTCATTTCTGCTCGCTGAGACACAGAAGAGCACTGAAGTGGCTTGTGCATGGCAGGCTGCTNTGTCATTTCTGCTTGCTGAGACTGAAGTGGCTTGTGCATGGCAGGCTGCTGGCTGTGGAACAGAGACGGCTATGTTAATGGTGGGAGGGGACGACATGGCACCTCAGAGCATGAAAGGATGGGCAGGGTCAGTGTTTCTGTGGGGTGAGCACTTGGGGTGGCCACAGCTACTGCTCAATAAAGCTGGTGTTTGGCTGCATCGCTGGAATGATCCACCAGCCCTCAGCCCCTCGTGGTGCCAGCTCTGTGCTGGGCTCTTGCGTGAAGGCACTGGTGGTGTGCCTGTTTCATGGGTTGAAAAAACACTGGGTATTTTTCCAGTGAAAACTGAGACCTCTTGAGAGTTACCTTCCCTGTCCCAATGCAGCAGCCAAATGCCAAGACCTGTGGGAGTTGCAGGGGCACAGGCGGCTGAAATAACTTAGAAAGGGTAGCTGCACCAACTTGTTCCCTTGCTTCTGATGCCACCTTTCCAGTCAAGCGGAATGTCTGGGAGCCTCTGTCCATCAGGGATGCTATAGGCTTACTATTTAACCTTTCCCAGGCCTTTCCCAACTTTATTTCTCTGTTATTTTTCAGAGAGCATCAGTTTTCTCTCTTTTCTTCTCCCTCTCTGCTGTTCCTGCAGGCCTTTGAGTTGGCGGAGCGGGAGTTGGGCATCCCAGCCCTGTTAGATCCCAATGACATGGTCTCCATGAAAGTCCCCGACTGCCTCAGCATCATGACTTACGTGTCTCAGTATTACAACCATTTCAACAACCCCAGCCAAGGTGAGTGTCCTCCCACCCATGTGGCTTCCAGTTTGCCCCGACTTGAGTGCAGGAAACCCAGCATTACCTCGTGCTTCCTCCTTCCTATTGCAAATGGGAGCCGTATGTGTTTGTGGGGAAGGGGAGAGGAGTGGGTAGTACCTGCCTGTACTGGATCTTGCTGGTGCTGGTGAGGAAGGCCTGGAACGTTGCGTGGAGTAGGATGAGGTTTCACAAGAGGTGGGGAGTGATTTAACAGCTCAGGCTGCGGAAAGAGGAACGCCTTGTTTCTCCTCCCTCTGCGCTGCATTCCTGCTGCTTGGGTTGGGCCACCACCCCTGGTGCTCATCAGACCCCTTTGTGATCTGCTTTAACCCACTAAAATGGGAGAAAGCTAGATAGGTAACCTGCCTACCGCAGCTAATTTTTATCACATCGGTGAGTGTAAAGCGACTGGAGGACAGGGAGGGGGGCCAGGGTGGAGTGTCTCAAATCAGCTCATCTATCCTTGCAACTGCAACCTGAGCTGAGTGCTGCTCTGAGGCAGCTCTTCCAGGACATCCCTCCTGGGTGGAGATGAGGGTTCCAGGTCTCCTCTGCTCCGCTCTCCAGCCACGGCATCAGATAAATCTCGTCCACGTGTGTATACTTCTCCAGGGATGCTGGCCTCCCAGCCAAGGAGTCCTGCTGGGGACTGGCGTGTGAGTGCCAGCCCTAACAGGCAGGGGATGTTTCGAAGACGTGCTGACAGCCCGGAAGCCCCGGGGCCCAGTGGGTCACAACAATACATCAGCAGCTCTGGGCTTTAAGCATTGCTTAGGGAGCTGGTTACAAGGAAGCCAAGCAGCATGTGATGAGTAAATCAAATCACCGTGGGAGGCTGGTGTCCCTGGGCCACAGAAGGGGATCCACAGCAGGGTCAGGCTCTCTGGCAGCCTTGCAGCCGACCCATTATTAGATTGTGTTTGTCTCTTCTACCTAAAATAGGCACTGAAGTGTCGGGAGCAGCAATTCCCGTCCTATGTCACAAGGCTAGATTTATTATTTTTTTTTCCCCTCCCCTTCCCCCACATGGGTGGTGTGAGTCACTGCTCCTCTCGGTGCCTGATCCTCCTTGCCTTCTGCCTCCAGCCAGAGTCCCTCCGCCTATGAAGCGCTCAGCTGCTGCCTCCTCGCCTCCTCTGCTGTCCCAAAAGAAGCCCGTGGCTGCGGTCGAGAGTCCCCCGGCACCACAGGTACCTAATCTCTCAATTCAAAGCCAGCCTGAGGCAGCGGTGCTCCCTGCGCTGCGGGTGAGGAGATGGGAGAGAGACCCTCACAGCGGGATGGATCTTTGCAGGGGACTACCTTTGTATTTTGGGATGGGAGGGCTGTTTGGGATTTTGGTGCTTTGGGTGGCCCAGCTGAGAGAGTGATTTCTCTCTAGGAGTCTGTGGACTGAAATTTGTCCGTGGCAGGCAAGAAGTTGGATGGATTGGTGCTGGATGGTTCTTTGAGCCACCCAGGGCACAAGCACCCTCCTTCCTATGGGAGGATAACCCTGTATGTGAGGAAAGAGAAGGAATGTGGGATTAGAAGAGCAGAAAAGATGCCTTTTTCTTTCTTGGCCCTTTATTTCAGGTTTTAGCAGATGTCTAGGACGGCACATTTTCCAAAGAGAGGGGATTCCTCTCACAGGTCCCTGCTGCCTGTGGTTTAGATTAGTCCTTTCCACAGCTCTTCAGCCCTACATAGGAGCAAGGCAGCTTTGGGAGTGGCCCCTTCTAATTTGGGAAGAGGCAGCCTGCCTGTGCCTGGACTCAGGGGCAGCTGTTCTGTGCATTGTCAGCCCCTGAGCTGTGCCGCAAGCACTCAGCGATGGGCCTTGCACAGGGAGCAGCTGCTCTGGAGGAGCCACGGGCTGGGGAGCAGCTCGTGGCTCCCATCCTGAGCTCCCCGTGTGTTGTGCCTCAGGACGATGTCCCCTCGGACCCGTCAGAGCAGTCCCAGCGCACCACGCTCAGCAGTACCTGCGCAGCCTGCCAGCAGCACGTCCATCTGGTCCAGCGCTACCTGGCCGAGGGCAAGCTCTACCACCGCCAGTGCTTTAGGTATGTCCTGGCCAGGCCTGCTGGGGCAGTCACTCTCCTCAGCAAACTGGAGGTCTGTGGCCATCCATATCCCGTCTTTGTATGTCCGTGTCCTTGGGCAACACGGAGCGTCAATGATAGTGTCCAAAATGTTGCCGAAAGAGGGTCTGTTTGCCTGCCAGCCCCCTGTCCCAGAGGTCTGACTAGCCCCTTGTGTCCAGCCCTGTGCTGCTTGCCTCCCTTGCTCCCTGCCTCCCCTGCTCTCTTGCGCTTTCCCACTTCCCCGATTTGAGATCCCAGCCCCTTGTGCTTCTCCCATCTCCGTAAACCAGGATGCTCTGCCTCTGTACCACCTGCCTGCCTGGAACCCCCCCCCCCCAAAACACCTTCCAATGAGGTCTAAGCCAGGACATCATCCTACAGACCTCCTTCCACCTACACTCCACATCCTCAACTGGATGTACAGGCTCCCATGCTGCCCGCGGTAGTGCTGAGCTCTAAGGGGAACATGTGGAGAGCTGCAGACTGTTACCAAACTGAGGAATGAGGGATTAGATGTCAGCAGCTCTGTGGTTACTCCCTGGGTGCAGGTCCTTACCTGCAGCACCTGTGAAGTCATTTCACTTTGCTTTCCCTGCTCTGATGATGAAAGGATGAGATCTCTCCTGTGGGTCACAGGACAAGAGCTGGCAAGTGGGCAGCTGGCATCTGAGGACAGAAATATTGAGCCACTGGGAAGATCTGGGAGGTCTCATTCACCTGTATAAACAGTTCCTGCCTAAGCCAGCTGGGGATGTGTCATAGAAACAGCGTTGCAGGAGGGGAGCTGAGCTGGGGCTCATCAAGCTTCTCATCTGCAGCTGTGGCAAAAGCAGGAGCTTTGGGGTGCAGGTGCAGCATTGCTCATGGGCCAGGAATAGGAGAGGTGCTGTGTCTGCCTTGGCACAGCTCATGGCCCTTCAGACTGAGCAGTGACATCCCTGTAATTTTATGCTGAGTGTTTTGCCTCCTTATGCTTTTCTTGTTTTTATTCTTCCCGCTCCCCCCTCACTGATTCACGGGCGCTGTTTTGTCAGGAATGTCCTGTGGCAGTGCTTTCTGCGGGCTGATGGAGATAAAACCAAAACAAACCTCTTTCTCCCCTTGTCCAAACTTGCCACCTCTTCGTTTCATCATACCCCTTCTCTCTAGAGCCCCTGTGTCCTCACACTTCTGCTCTACATTTCAAAGGGAATCCCAGTCAGCTGGACACCCAGAGCAGAATTCCTCACCAAAATTATCCGCTTGCAGTGTAGGGCAGCCAGCTGCTGTGAGCGCCAGGTATTCAGACAAGAAGGAACAAGCTTGGTTTTCATGGGAGTGCTTGATCAGCCCCTTGCCCTTGGCTCTCTTTCACGTATGCTATCCGCCTCCCTTCCCAGGTGGAAAAGGGCTGACTTGGTTGCCAGTGCTGTGTATTACGCTTGCGCCTGGAGGGCTTCATTAGGGAGGATTCAAAGACTCAGTGGGGGAAAGAGTGGATGATCCAAGGAGATGTGGCAAACAGTGAAGGACGGGGAAGCTATTAGCCCAGTTTCAACAGGCAAGGCAGAGTGTAAGAACGGCCTTACTGCGTCATTCCCTCATCCTTACAGCCAAATGTCATTACCCTGGTGGGGGCCATGGTCAGCACCAGTGAGGGTGAGTGTGAGACCAGGCGAGGCTCATATGCTGCTTCTCCTGTCTACTCTTCAAGCCTCCAGTGTAGGGATTTCCTGAGTTCGAAGTGGCATAATTTTATTTAATACTCAGAGTCTGGGGGTGGTGTGGTGGTTTTTAGTTTTTCCCTCCACAAATGTGTCTGAATGTTCTTTAACCTGCCTGGACCCTTGGCCCCCGCAAGGCAGCCCATCGCTTCCCTGTGCCAGTTCTGAACCAGCTGCTCCCTAATTCCCGTTGATACTCCCTGTTTCATGTCTGTGAATGGTTGATCCCTTTTCCCCCTCCTAGCACCACCTGTGATCTTGTAGCTCTCTCTCCTGTCCCCCACCAGCTGCATCTTTTCCAGGAAAACTGTGGGTTTCTACTTTTCCAGGTCTGGAAACCATGCCATGCCCCAATACCAGCTGTTTCCCTTCCACATTTATTAAATCCTTTACGAGCTGAAGGAGGAACCCAAATGCACACATTATTTGAGTTGTGACCTCCCCGTGGGTTCATACAGTGGCATGGTGATGTTTTTCTGTTCCTCTCCTTTCCTGAATGACTTCCCCATGACCGTGCTAGGATTTAGTAGCAGGGGTGGGAACTAACTCCACGGCCCTGCAGAGATCTCCCAAGTGCATTGCCTTCCCTGAGGGGCAGGATGGCGTCCCCCATCTCATGGGGCTCTCTCTTCTCGTTGGCAGGTGTAAGGAGTGCTCCAGCACGCTGCTCCCAGGATCATACAAGCCTGGGACGGAGGCAGGGACTTTCGTCTGCACGCAACATCGTGGTAAATTGGCCATGAGTGGAAAGGCAGAGAGGAGGCCCAGCCCAGACCGACAGTCGCCAGAGCTAAGAACTGAAACTGGGTCTGGCAGCATGGGTGAGGACACCCTCCCCACAGGAGTGGAAGTGGGGAAAGATGACGGTGACTTCCTGGAGAGCGTGGCAGAGACACGTATGCCTGCGGAGGGGCCAGCCAGCCCAGCGGAGAAGGACAGCATGCCCAGCAAAGCAGAGACAGTGATGCCCCTTGCCCATGCAGGCAGTGGGGCACCCGTCTCTCAAACTCCCCCCAGACCTCCCCTTCCCAGTAAGCCCACGGTGCTCACCCAGGACAAAGCAAGCTCACTGGACGGACAGCTCAGAGAAACACGGCCCACCCCTGCCCCAAGGAGGGCCACCGATGCGTCAGCCCTCTCCCCTCCAACCTCTCACCCTGTCCCCCGGCCCCGGTCCACACTGCAGGGCGATGGCAGCGAATGTGGGGCTGGCATGGTGAACGGTAAGAGAGCACAGCGGTGGCAGGAGTTACCCTCTGCCTCCATGGTAGCCGAGGTGGTCGGCTGCAGGTTAGATTAGTTTTGCTCCTTCTCTGCAGCCTGACGCCCTTCTGCCTCCAAATAAATCTCTGGTTTGGACACCAAGCCCTTGGTTGCCAGCCATCCCCATAGCGGGAAGAGCAGAGCTAGGTTTCACACCTGCCTGCTCCCTTGTATTTCTCTGGAGCTCTTGGGGGGGATGCTGCCAGCGTGGAGGGAAGGTGGCAGTGCTAGGGCAGTTCACAAGTTTGGGGACAGAAGGGCAGGTTAGTTCTCCAAGTGCAGCTCCAGCTGTGGGGTGGGGAGAAAAAAGCAAGGGGGGGGGATGTTTGGGGTCGATTGACTGCACTGACTGTGGGAGAAATGCCATGAGGTCTTCAGAGAGTGGGAACAGCCAGCCTCCCGCAGGGAGGTGCATAAGAAGTGCCTCATGTTGATTTAACCTCTTTCTTCATGTCCTTTTGGTGTTGTGACAGTCTGACCCTGTGTCTTTCTAGGTAGGGTACCTGAACCCAGCCCCCCTGTCCCAAAACCCCGAGGGAGACCCTGCTCCTCTGATCGGTAGGTCCTTCTGTTCGCAGGTCACCAGGCGGGGCTGTGGGGATGGTTCAGCTGTGGTCTCCTCTCCCACCTCCATCAGCCCCTGCTCTTTGGAGGACGTAGGCTATGATCAGGTCCCTTCCTTTACCTGACAGGTGCCAGCCCAGTACAGTCAGGCTGACAGTATTTGTCCGTACCTCCCAGGGTCTTTGTCTCTTTGTTTAGGGTTTGTAAAGAGTTTGGGGAATTCAGAAAGGTTTGTTTTTTTTTGTGGCACATGCAGACTGCCAAGGTCCTTCTGAAATGGCCCTGCTTGTGGGTCCTGAGAAGGGGACACTTGTCTGCCTTATGGAGGGTTTGTCCCAGGAAGGGTCCAGTGCAGGGACATTGTGAGTGTCTGGCTGCAACCTTTACACGTTCTGGGCTCTTACCCAGCCTGCTGGCGTTGGTTCATTCTTGTCTGCTCTTGGGACAGAGGTTGCACAAGTGCCCCACGTTCACAACGACCAAAAAGTGGGTGTGTGCAGCAAATGACAGCCGCTTTCCTGATGAACAGGGATCCACTGAGCCGTGGTGGGGGCTTGCCGTGAGCTGTGCCCCAAAAGGAGCAGCGGTGGTTTCTGCTGTGGGAGTTAGCAAGGAAGGGTCTGTCCCTGGGATGCTCCGGCAATAAGGTGACAAACAGCCCTCTGAAGCGTAGGAAGGGAGTGTGACCACAGAGGGCAGATACCTGGTGTCAACTCCCTGTCCATGTTGTGGGGACCAGACCTGGGTGTAAGAATGGTGTTGGGGAGGGAAGAACAGATATGCCCGTAAAGCTCAGCCTTTACCGCTGCTTAGCAGATGGAGGCTGTAATATTCAGAAACCAAAATGCTGGGCCCAGCAGGCGAGTCAGGCAGGCTGTGCTTCCCTTAGGCCTGTAGGTTTGTCCACAGAGAACGAGACATTTTGTGTCTGGCAAAGACTAGAGCCACCCTTGGATGAGGAAGCTGCTTCTGCATGGGAGACATCCTGCTCCATCCATCCTTTCCCCTGAGGACTAAGTCCCTCTCCTGTCCATCACCCTCCTGGCTTGTGTCTGCTCACTGCCACCTCTATCTCTCTTCTCCCAGTGCTGGAGCTGCTGCAAGAGCTAAGGACCCACCATGGATGGCCTTAGTGCAAGCAGAGCCCAAGAAGAAGCCAGCTCCCCCTCCTCCCCCAGGCAGCGGCCATGAGACTCCAAGCAGGACGTCAGAGGAGGAGGATGGGGAGGGGGTGGGGAAAGCCAGGAGTGAGGAGAATAGGTCCGATGTCACAGAGCCCAAACCATACAACCCCTTTGAGGAGGAGGATGAGGAGGAAGAGGAGAGTGCTGCCACCCAAAAGAGCACGCCTGAGCAGGAGCAGAGTGAGACTGCTGCCAAGCCTCTCCACCCCTGGTACGGCATCACTCCCACCAGCAGCCCAAAGGCGAAGAAGCGGCCAGCTCCACGAGCCCCCAGTGCTTCCCCACTAGGTGAGCTTCCCCATACCCCCTTATTCCTCCTCCACAACCCCTGTGCGGCCCCTTGGAGGCTCCCCCTTCCCAGGGCGCCTCTGCATCACCCTGACATGCCAGGCCTTTACTCAGGTGTGGTTGTGCTGGGACTTGTGTTAGCCATGTCCTCTCTACCCGCTGGAGCACAGCATTTGCAGACCAGACCTTTTCTCTGGAGAGTCCCATCTGTCCTCTCTGAAGAGAGACAGACACTGGTTCCTACAACTGCCCCCAGTATATACCATTCTCCCCTTTTCTCCTGGCTGCCCCCCCTCCTTCTTCCCTAATCTCTCCCTTTGCTTTGCAGCCCACCACTCTATCTCCAGGCTGTCGCACTCTGAGCCATCATCCTCCACCCCATCTCCAGCCCTCAGCCTCGAGAGCATCAACTCTGAGAGTTCAGCCAAGGTGCTGGGTGACGCCGACGAGGCCTCGGTTCCCAAAAGCTCTTCCGAGCCCACTGTCCACACGCCGACAGCCACCAAGACCTCTACCACTGACACACCACTGGCCAGTGTCTCCTCCAATGAAAGCCCTGCTGCCCCAGCCAGCCTCTCCACCAACTCCTCCTTCTCCTCCTCCAGCGAGCTGGCCAGCTTCAGTGGGGAGGTGCAGCCCAGCACCCCACACGCCAGCAGGAGCGTCTCCACCAGCAGCTTGAGAACCAGCCCAAGCCGGCTGCCCCCCAAGCCTCCTGCCGGTGGTAGCCCTACACCCATCCTCTTGGCTTCAGATGGGGGTGCTGGGAGCCCTAAGACCCCCTCCTCGCCCAAGCCACAGCTGAAGGTGAGATGGTGACCTGCGTCCCATACAGATCAGGAGGCTTTAATTCCCCATCCATCACTCGATCACAGTGGGGATCATGAGTCCAGGCTTGCCCTTTAGGTAGGCTTGGTGCGTGACCCCCTGAAGCAAGCTCAGGCATGAGCTCGTTAAATGGTGGCTCTGCTCGTATTCTGCCTGCCCCGCCGTGCTAGAGAAGAGGCAGGATGTTGTGTGGTTAGACGAAATAGGAAGGGAACTGTGAAGGAAAATATTTCAGCACGCTTGTTAGAGAGAAGCTGGGGAACTGATGCCAAACAGGAGCACGGCTGTCTTTTTGCCCCGTGGCTAGGCTGCTGGTGGAGATCAGAGCTGTGTTCCTCCTCTAAGAGGGCGTGGGGCAGGACAAACCCTAGGGCTGCCCTGTCTGCGCAGTCCCTGCTGTTGGGATGCTATATCCCTTCCCTTTTCTGGACCCTCACATATCTTCTTTTGTCCTCCAACTCCAGTCTTCCTGCAAAGAGAACCCCTTCAACCGGAAGCCATCGCCTGCCGCCTCTCCCTCCGCAAAGAAACCTCCCAAAGGCTCCAAGCCAGTGCGTCCTCCTGCACCGGGTCACGGCTTCCCACTGATCAAACGCAAGGTAAAAGGGCCCTCAGGAGCAGGGGGGCAAAAGCCAGCCCTGTACTGTCCCCCAGGGCTATAGCTGTATACACGTGCCCTGCTGATGCATGTGTGGGTGAGGAGGAGGATGGTGTCTAGGCTAGGCCCTGTTGATGGCAGCACCATGGTCTCCCTTTGCTCCACAGTGAGGTGGGGATTTTGGATCCACGCTTAGGTAGAGTGTTCTGTTGTGCCCCTTGTCCCTGTTAGTGTTGACCAGCCTTCGAGTTACCCCTGGGAACTGGAGGGTTGATGGAAGTCTCTGCCTTGTGGTTTGGCAGGTGCAGACAGATCAGTACATTCCTGAGGAAGACATCTATGGGGAGATGGATGCCATCGAGCACCAGCTGGACCAGCTGGAGCACCGTGGGGTGGCCTTGGAGGAAAAACTTCGCAGCGCTGAGAATGGTATGTGGGGTGGGCTGTCTGTGGGTGTGGAGCAGGATGGGACTCTATGTCTACCCTGTGTGCAGCCAAGGAGATAGCAGTGGTGACTTCCTCCCTGCTGCTGCTGGGGTTGGAAGAGCACAAGGGACTGTGCTGGGCTCCAAGAACGGTCACTGACAGACCCTGGATATGGAGATATCCCTAGAGTGGAAACAGGTGGGAGAAGAGATAAGGTCTCTCTGGGGCTCAGGAACAGGCTGAGGTCTGGTTTTCTCTAGCTCCATGCCTTTCTCCTGGCTTGGAAGAGCCCATCCTGCTGCAGGGTGATGGGATCCCGCAGGGCTGGGGATGGCTCTGAATTGCCCGTTTGCTTGGCAGACAGCCCTGAGGACAGCCTGCTGGTGGACTGGTTCAAACTCATCCATGAGAAGCACATGCTGGTGCGCCACGAATCAGAGCTCATCTACATGTAAGTGTGTGCAAGCATGTGGGGAGGCACTGAAGCCCTTGTGGGGAGCCCTGTCTTGGTCCTCGTGAAATTGTGCTTCCAGGGGAGAGCCTCGCACGGCCTCCTTGTCTGGAGAAGGGAGGGAAAGAGGGCAAACAGAGAAATGTATCCAGACACACTCAGAACTGACCCAGTGCAAGTCACCAGAGCCCCTGCAGCATCTCCTCCAGGAAGGCCTTGAGCAGCCAGGGCTGGTCTCTGCTGGTGCTTGGCTCCATGGCCTTTTGGCTCTATAGAATAAGACCAGCATCTCAGGCGTTCTTTCTGAGCTCACCCCATACCTTGGGATAAACATTGAACATTAGGAAGAAGTTTTTCACTTTAAGGGTGGTAAGGCACTGGAACAGGTTGCCCAGAGAGGTTGTTGAGGCCCCAACCCTGGAGGTGTTCAAGGCCAGGCTGGACATGGCCTTGGGCAGCCTGGTCTAGTGGGAGGTGTCCCTGCCTATGGCAGGCAGGTTGGAACTCAATGATCTTCAAGGTCCTTTCCAACCTAAACCATTGTATGATTCTGTGATTCTGTGGTATTCTGCCTCTCTGGAGCCTTGCAGTGGTTCCTGGCAGTGTCCCCTTCCCTTGCAGCTTCAAGCAGCAGAACCTTGAGCAGCGGCAGTCGGACGTGGAGTATGAACTACGTTGCCTCCTCAACAAGCCAGGTAAAGCATCGCTCTGGGTGCAGTTACCTCCATTTTTCCCCCGGGTGTCATCTACCCTCTGTCTAGGTGGGTCTCAGGTGAAGAGAGACAGATCTTTAGGAATGCCAGTGCAATCGGCCAGCTTTAGAGCTGCTGCCCCATCTCATTGCATGCCCCAGCCTTGCGCAGGGATGTGCTCCTTTTGTCCCCATAGGATGCCACCTACAGGGCTTTCCTTCCGCAGCACCGCTAGCACAACCAGTCCTGCAGCATGGCAGGGTAGCAGGAGATCACGCTAGAGGATTTCTGCCCCAAAGCTCTCAATTTCAAAGCACCTTCAGCCATTTAATTGCCTGTCCTTTCTTGGGGTTTGGCTGGGTAGAGAAGGACTGGACCGATGAGGACCGAGGGAGGGAGAAGGTGCTGATGCAGGAGCTGGTGACCATCATTGAGCAGAGGAACGCTATTGTGAACTGCCTGGATGAGGACCGGCAGAGGTGAGTGAGGAGTGGGGTGGGCTGGAGGAGAGAAGTGTAGCCTGTCTGACTCAACGCCACACGGTGTCTTGTGGGGGTGTCCCAAGATGTCCCTGTTGCTGACGTCTTTCCCAGGCGTCCTGATTCTTGTCTATTTGAACGCCTTGTGTGGGAAAGACTTGCAGCTCGTGGGATTTATCCTGCTGGTAGCAAGTGCTCACAAGACAGTGATGCATCTACCCCTCTGTGGCTTATAAGTGGGAGGTTCTCTAGCCTTAAACAATACAGCAGCTGTTTTCAGGGCTGAATTGCTGACCTATTTACCATTCTTTCTTTCAGAGAAGAGGAGGAGGATAAAATGTTGGAAGCCATGATTAAAAGGAAAGGTAAGAAACAACCGGGAAGTTTTTTGGAGTGATGTTTTCACTGCTGACCCCAGCGAGGGGCAGCATAAGCCATTCATGAAATTGTGTGCAGGAGGAGAGATTGAATCTATTCTCTGTAGACTCTAGAGCCTTTCCATCAGGGCTGTTAAAGCTTGGGGCACAGTTGTGCTGTGCACCCCGTTATCTCAGAAAGAAGTGTGCATACAGTGGAGGGCTTTGATTCACGGCTCTCAGCCTTGCCCCTGTTGTGCGTGTACGCGTGTACAACCATCAGCATCCCGCAGTAACAACCTCCCTTTGCAACCCCAGAATTTCACAAGGAGACGGAGACCGAGAGCAAGAAGAAAGGCAAATTCAAGCCCATGAAGGTGCTTAAGCTGCTGGGCAACAAGCATGATTCCAAGAGCAAGTCGCCCAAGGAGAAAAGCTAGAGCAGGGGAACACCAGCAGTGGGAGGGATGTGCTGCCCGACTGCCCTGGCCTCTCTGCAGCTGGCTGGGACGCCTGCCAGGAAGGGGGGGTTTGTCTCCCTCCGCTCCCCTTGCCTCTCCCCCAGCTCCCTCCCCAGGCACCGGAGCTGCCGCCCCAGGGAGATGCCAGCCCTCTGCCCAGAGTGGGGGCGTCCGACCAAAGCGCTCCCCTTCCCGAGGCTGCGGAGGAACCTGACCATCCCCTCCGTGAAGCCTTGCTAACGAGGCAGGGAGAAGATGGATTTGCTTTTCGGATGCGTTACCCCATTGCGTGTTCTTGTTATTAACTGAGAAGCAAGCCAAGGAGTTTGGTGTTTGTGGGAAAACTTGCACTAACTGCCCCCTGTCCCTTCTCCCGCTCTAACTGTGACAGTTCCACGTGCCTCCGACCTCTACCAGGAGGGGACTGGGCCTGCCTGTCCCTCCCTGCCCGCCCGCTCTTGTCCCCTTCCTGTCCCATTTTTAACTTCAGGAGAAAACTCTGGCATTAGAATCAAGATTCTTTGGGTTTTACTGGCCTAAACTAAAATGTTAAGAAAACAGTCCCGCATCACAAGGCTGTAGAGCCATAGCCAAAAAAATAACTGGTGCCCTATTTATTTTGAGCTGTCCCCTCCCTCAAGCGCCAGGGCTGGGTGGGCTCTGTTACAGGGCTGAGAGGACCCAAGGGGACGGTGTACAGCTGCTAGGATGTAGCTCACTCTCCCTACTCAGGACATCTTACCCCCCACTGCTGCTAAACACCGCTGACTCTGCTGCCTTCAGGGGGAGGGAGGAACATTCCTTTTCCAGGCAAGGGCAGAAGAGCTCAAGACTGACTCAGTGCCGGCAAGGGCCGCGAAGCTTGTGCCCCTGCTTACCAGTGCCACCCTTGAGCGGCTGGGGAGAGAGGCACAGTCACAACTGACCTTTATCCAGCTCCGTCTGTGTCTACTTTAAAAGTGTGCAGGGGTTGGCTGGTTATTTTTTACACCTCCTTTACTAGACGAATTCAAACCCACCCTAAAACTTTTTAAACCCCTTATTTTATTTGTCATGTGTGTGTGCGCGTGTGTGTACAATGGAGGAGGGAATGGGGTGAGGCGGTGTTCTTCCCACCATCCCTTCTTCCTTCCATTTTTGTTTCCTGCCTTCTCCTCCAAGGTGAGGAGCTATTTATTGAATTGTTGGATCAGTCTGAATTAAGAGTTTCATGGGTGTCTGGTTGGTCAGCTGTTTGTCATGCCTTCCCATTAGCAAATTAGACATAACCAGCCCCAAGCAAACTGCTGCAGTCCCTTCTAAAAACTCAACAGGCTTTAGCCAAAACGCTCTCGGAGCTGTGCCTTGCAAGGTGGCTGACGTAGCATTCTGGAAAGGGATTCTCATTTCCCAAAACCTAAGGGACCCGAGCCCCTCCTCAATCCCAGCATGGCCCCCGTGGCTGGGAGGTGGCAAGCTCAGCCCCGTGCTGGTGACACCATCTTGCTCTTGCCGTACCCCAGCAGGCTGATGAGGAGCAGTGGTAGGAGAGGGGACATCCCAAAGCACAACTTTTCTCCAAGGAGAAACAAATCCACTTTAGAGCCTGCTGTCGCGTCACTGTTGCCAAAGGCCATCGGGATCGCTGCAGCCTGACACCCCTTGGCCCTGTGCCCGGTCAGAACTCCGATTTGTAAATTATACTGTACTAACTCCGTGACTTCCATTCACCTGAACAGAAATAAAAGAAACAATGGATTTAAAGACCAAATGTGGCTTAGGTTTCTGATTCCTTTGTGCAGTCTTGCTGTCCTGGGGACAGGGCATGCTGCCTGGCTTTGGGGAGTGGCTGACGAGTATTGCTAAGAAGCAGATGATGAAAACTTAAGGAAACTGGGAGGTGGACTTAATGCTGGGATTTACGCAGGAATAGCAGGGCATCATGCTCCAGCCTGCAGGAGGACAGAGGTGGGGGTTATGCACGAGGTGAACAAACAGCCATTTCCAGGCTGTGTGGGAAGCCGATGGCTATTCTGCATACCGTGCTTTCAGGAACCAAAAAACCACAGCAAGCCCGCAGCAAAAAGCAGCAGGCGCTGGGCTGAAATCCCCTCTCCCTCCTCAGCGCAGCTGTGTTCCTGAGCGCCTGCCCAGTTCAGCTGCTGCCCAGAAGTTTGCTGATGCACACAATCACGCTGACCTGCAATAGCGCCGGAGGCTCGTGCTTGCGCAAGGCCAGGCGGCTGCATCTTCCTCCCCGCCGTCTGCCAGCACAGCCATTCCCAGAGTTGTGGGGACAGGAGCAGGTCATAGATGGGGGTCACAACACGTGTGTTGTCATCGTACTGTCACGAGAAACCTCCACCGCTGGGTAGATGGAAAGGAGTGACATTTTATTGGTGGATTGCTGTACTCTGAGGCATTGCATAGGCAAAAGGAGACTCTGCTTTGTCGTGTGTTGGTAGCCGCTCCTCTGTGTTTGCATCTCTTTAATATCGTTGAGCAAGAAGGGATCCAGTGCATGGGTAGGATTTTACAACAGCTTTCTTCTGTTACCAGTTATGTACAAATTGCTCCTGCCTTCTGGCTTTGGGCAACAGGTGGTGCTGCCCCCTCTTCGGGCACAGACACAGACCAGCTCTTGAGACTCTGATGCTGAGAGTCTGGGAAGAAGAGGTGGGAACAAATTGCACTTGTGTTTTTTCCCTTGGCCTAGTCATGGGGATCAGATTTCCCACCAGGGAAAAAATGATTCCCACTAGGGAAGTCTTTTGTCATGATCTCTCTCATTTCCTCACTTCTCTTCTTGTCAATGATCTCCATCTCACGCATTTTCTGCAAAGTACAAAGGGGAAGGGCTGAGCGGGGAAGATGCTGGCAGCTTTTTTTTTTCTTCTTTTGCCAACCACAAGAATAAAGCTTCTATTTCCCTGATTAAGTTACATGCAGAGATGGAAAGAAGGGCTGAAAACCTCTATTCCCCAAATTCACTCCTGTCCCATGCCATGAAGAGGAACACTCAGTTCTGTGCTTACTTCCCTGCTCAGGTTATCGGAGGAGATTCTGCTTTAAGGTTTCTGACACTAGGGATTCCCTCCACACACTGTACAGCCAATGCTGCCAGGACCCTCACATACCTGTGAGATCTCAGTGAGGATTATCCTTTGATACTTCTTGCCCTGTCCTAGAGCTTCCATCTCTGCCAGGAACTCCTTCCTCTCCTGAATTTCATTCACCACTGACAGATAAGAGAAAACACTGTGGAAACAGGATGCAGCCAAAAGGCAAGAAAACACATTTCTGTCTAGATCTGAACCCACAACTTCCCAGCTCTGCTTGAACTGGTCCTGCCAAAGGAAGGGTGATGTCTGCTGTAACACTCGTCTTGCACATGTCATCAAAATACCTCAGTAGTCCCTTATGCAATGGGAAATGTCCCCCCTGCCCATCTTCTTACAGCTCCCCACCTTGCAGGAAAGGTAACTTTCTAGTTTTCTTTGTACAGACAATTCTCTGTTGCTTGAGGGCAATTTAACTGGTTTGTGGATGGAGACAGAACCTGCTTAAAGCTGTTGAGGTTCATTAGCTGACACGCAGCACCCAGTGATCACAACCTTCTCTGTTCCCAGGACCAGTACAGGCACAGAACATTAGCTGCCGCTTTGCAGCACAGACCTGCAGCCAGCTGGTCCAAATCTTGCCGCAGTACAAAGTACATGGATATTTCAGATGTGTCAAGGACAACGCTCAGCTTGCGACAAGTTTTAGAGGATAGAAAGCATGTGTGAAGCCAGCCGGACTGGCTTCCCTGCAGCAGGGACCAAAGCACCCCTTCTGTACACGTTATTCTAGCATTGTCCATCTTTGTGCTGCCCCGGCTAGTGAAGGGCTGGCTGGGGTGTACACACACACACACACATTGAAGATTCAAGCACAGAGAGCTATTAGGCAGGGGTTTGCCATCCCAGAATACTCTGCAGGCCAAAGACCATCACTGCTTAAAATTCTGCTCGACATTTAAGCTTTGCTAGTGTAACTGCTCTGATCTTGGAGTGAAAAAAAGCCAGCCAAAACCACGGTCAGGCTGGCAAGCGTCCTAGTCTATGTTGAGTTACGCTGGCTGGAAGAAGGACCCGCAGTACCTGGGCTTCCTGCCCAGGTCACCCTGCGCGTCCCTAGGGTATTCCCCTGCCAGCAGAGTTTGTTTTGTGTGGGCAGCCCAGGGAGCCTGAATCTGCCAGCAAACCTCTGCGAGGATGGCTGGATCACAAGCGTCACAGCAGCAAGTCCTTTCTCTTGGAAACTGGGCTTTGTGCCTCATCCACAAGGGCTTCAGGTTACCAGCAACATGGCCTGCCACCCCAGCCCTCCCAGGGAGCCAGCTTCCCAGGCTTCCCGCCTGTCTTCCTCCAGGATACGTAAAGACATACGTTCTTCAAACCGGTCAGGCTCAGGTATCTCCTCTTCCTTTGTCTGAACCAGCGTCTGCTTCATGTTGCACTCCACCACATCCTTCCCTGTCGCTAGGATGTTTTGGAGCCTTTGCTTCTCCTTTTCCAAATCTCCTGTGGATGCCAAGGGGGAAATAAATTATTATCAGCCTTTTTCCTCAGGGAGAAGCCTGGCCACACTGCTTCCCTGCTAATGATGCCGGAGGAAGCGTTACGTTAATGACAGCCCATCCCTAGACTGAACTGTGCAAATAACACACAGGCGTACAGAGCCAACCAAACTGACATCAGAAGTTTGATTCACATTTATAAGCTAGAAAATTGTGTAGCGCTCCCTTCTTATGCAAGGACTACCACCTATCACCCCCTTAGCCAGCAGGCAGAAGCCAGTGAGCACTTACAGCAGATGTTCTTTCAGAGATCCATTTTAAAGCATCTTTGAAGACAGAAAGCATGAGGACGAAGAGCAATTAAGATACACCCTGCAGCTGCAGAGATTGCAGGCAGGGGATGGACAGAAGGGGAAAAGAGGGACTGGTCGGCATCATTTATTTATTAGTGGTGTTTGCCCACTTACGCCTTGCCTGTGGCTTGAATTTCTCTCGGGTGTAGGCATCTCCTGCCTGGCAGACCTTGGCAGGTCGGAGATGCGGTTTAGCTGAAAGCCTGCTTGGCTGACAAACTGGTGGGGAGAAAGCAGGCACTGCAGGCGCTGGCTCTTCGCTGGATGTGGGGTGGCACTGGAGGGGCAGGGTAGCTCCTCCTGAAGAACAAACCGAAAACAACAGTAAAGTCAGACATTGAAGCCTGGATGGATGGCCCCGGACTACCGCCAGCAGATCTGCCTGTTGATCCACTGTAGCACCACGAGTGAAGACCCTGGGTGCCACAGATGTCTCACCCTGGTTGTTGGTACACGCTGACATGATACAGACTGTGATTCAAGTCACGCCATTGTGTCTTGTTCCCTGGATGACCCTTGGGGCCACCTCGCCCCGTACATCCCTGTGTGTCAGCAGCAGCCATGCTGCTGTTTTGAAGCACATGCCCATACAAGCAGGCTGTGGCCAACTGCCCTCATCTCACGGTGAGCAGCAAAAGCTCTTCACTACAGTACAGCAGTGGGCAGGAGAGTGAGAGGGCCATCACTCACGTTTCACGCAGTCCATCAGGTATCGCCTCTGGAAACACGTCAGCTTCGACTCCTCCATCATCGCTGAAAAACATAGAATCATAGAATAGTTTGGGTTGGAAGGGACATTTAAAGGTCATATAGTCCAAACGCCCTGGCAATAAGCAGAGACATCTTCAACTAGATCAGGTTGCTCAGAGCCCTGAAGTACTGAAAGGCCACAATAAGGTCTCCCTGGAGCCTTTTCCAGGCTGAATAACCCAAACTTTCTCAGCCTTTCTTCACAGGAGAGGTGCTCCTGCCCCTCTGATCATTTTTGTGGCCCTCCTCTGGACCCGTTCCAACAGGTCCATGTCTTCCCTTGTTCTCAGGATTCCAAAGATGGTTGCAGTACTCCAGGTGGGGTCTCACCAGAGCGGAGTAGAGGGGCAGAATCGCCTCCCTCACCCTGCTGGCCATACTTCTTTTGATGCAGCCCAGGATACAGTTGGCCTTCTGGGCTGCAAGTGCTCATTGCCGGCTCATGTCCAGCTTTTCATCCACCAGTACCCCCAAGTCCTTCTCAGCAGGGCTGCTCTCAATGCCTTCATTCCCCAGCCTGTATCGATACTGGGGGTCACCCCGACGCAGGTGCAGGACCCTGCACTTGGCCTTGTTGAACCTCATGAGGTTCACACGGGCCCACTTCTCAAGCTTGTCCAGGTCCCTCTGGACGGCATCCTGTCCCTCAGGCATGTCAAAAGCATCACTCAGCTTGGTGTCACCTGCAAACTTGCTGAGGGCACACTTGATCCCACTGTCTATGTTATCCATGAAGATATTAAACAGTACTGGTCCCAGAACGCACCCCTGAGGAACACCACTTGTCACCCATCTCCACCTGGACAAGGAGCTGTTGACCACTACCCTCTGGATGTGACCATCCAACCAATTCCTCATCCACCAAACAGCCCACCCATCACCTCCATGATGTGTGGATGAAGATGGCAGCCCGAGGGGGCTCCATGCGCCCCCTCCCCCGCAGTGGGGCCGGCCTGGGGAACACCCCCGGGGCTGATCCCCCCTCACAACCCAAAGGGGAAGATGCAGCTTCGGAAGACTCGTCCCAGGCGCCAGGCTCTCCGGTTCCTCTGCTCCCGCCCTGGTGGGGGAACGGCGGTGGGACGCTTCAATTCGGGGGAACGAGAGGTGTGGGGGGGAACGGCTCCTCCCTACAGCGGCCGCCGGATCTGGGCGCTCCGCCGGTACGGGGAGGCCGAGCAGCCGATCCGGGCCCCCGCCCCGCTCCCCCGTTACCTCTCAGCAGCTCCCGGGTCCCCGGGCTGTACCGGGCTGTCCCGGCGGCGCGCCCGCCGCCGCCTCCCCCCCCCGCCGCCGCCGGGGTCCCTCCGGGCCCGGCCCCCGTGTGCGCTGACGTCACGCCGCGGCGCTCCGACGTCTCCATAGCGACGAGCGGCGCCACGGGATGTAACGGAAGCGCGGAAGAGTGAAGGAGGGGGGTGGGGGGCGGAGCGCGGTGGTGCGTCGCCCCGGCAACGGCGACGCCGGGGCACTTCCGGTGGCGTCACGGCGGGCACCCGGAAGTGATTCCTACTTCCGCCGGGCAGGAAGGCGGCGAGGAGGCAACATGTCTGACAACGAGGACAAGTGAGAGGGGTTCGGCTGGGGGCGGGAAGGGGAAGGGGAAGCAAGGCAGGCGTGAGGCGAGGCGGCGGCGGCGGCGTATCGCGCCCCGGGGCGTCGGGTCAGGTCGGGTCGGGTCGGGTCGGGGGGAGCCCGTGGTGGCCCGTGGTGGCCCGGCCCGGCCCGGTGTGTTTGTGGGGTTGTCCCACCCACAGCTTTGACGGGGACGACTTCGACGATGTGGAGGAGGATGAAGGCCTGGAGGACCTGGAGAACGCGGAGGAGGTGGGTGCCCCGCGAGCCACCGCGCCGGTCGGCCCGGGCAGGCTCTGCCGGTACTTTGGGCCTGCGTCGCGGCCCAGCTAGGTGGTCGCTGGGGCTGGGGAGGCCTCAGGGGCTCTTCCAGTGCCGCAGGGCCTCGGTGGTGGGCGCAGCCGAGCTGCAGCGCTGGTCTGCTTTCCCCAGGAGGGACAGGAGAACGTGGAAATCCTCCCCTCGGGAGAGCGGCAGCAGGCGAACCAGAAGCGGATCACTACCCCCTACATGACCAAATACGAGCGAGCTAGAGTCCTGGGCACTCGTGCTCTCCAGATAGCGTGAGTATTTTGCTCTGTATCTCGAGCGTCGCCGCAGCTTCTCCTCCCTTCCTAGTGAAAGTTGCTTTCCTCCTTCCTTAAAAACTCTTGGATCCCATGTAATCCCTTACATGACTGCTGACCTGCAGATCACCATCTTGATCAACACTTAAGCACATAACCATGAGCCTGTGGTCACATGCAGCCATCTCTTAGTTGCACGTGAAGTCTCTGTATTTCTCCCCGGCTAAGGCTGTGGTACTTGTGCCTAGAGAGAAGGGCATTCAGTAGCTGTAGTGAACTTCCCTCGGTCATAGGCAAAATGAGTAGGGAATGTGACAACCTGATCCTAGTAGAAACTCAGATCTTTCATAAGGGAGCCAGTGGGGGCTGGAAAGCTCAGAATTGGTTTGCAAAAGCCAGTGTTGGAGGGAGGGATGCTCCAGAACATCTTCAGTTGATACCACAGGGCTATAGGAATTGGGAATGGAGTCATCAATATGAAATGTGTTTTAAGTGCCGTTGTATTGTGGCAAGCTGTAAGTTTTTTAAAGTATTTGGTATAGTGGGGCCTCATGTATAATAAGTAATACCGTTTAAATCCTGTTTTAAGTGCTGTTAAGCCTGGCTGCTTTTGGCTTCATCCATTTACCTGTCTAGACTTGTTTTAATAATACATATCAAAAAGTTTTGTGCTTTATTAAAAACTGCCTTATGAGTGAGATTGTTAGGCTGTGGCAAGGTTTGTCTGAAAGCACATCTCTGAGTTTCATTTTGGTTATATCCATCCTCAAAACGATGCCTCTCCTCTACATCATTTAGAAGCTCGTAGGTGGTGAGTATATCTTGCTTTAATCATCACTTTGCCAAGCTATTCTTTGCACAGTCTTCACTCTGTGAAGCTCTTTTGTGCGCATTCTTTCAACTGGTGGAAGGCCAGAAAAATGAGGGAGGCAAGATGGGCCTATGCCAGGCCTTTAATCCCAAACACTCTGGCGCCTGGTTCTGCTTCACCTACATATTCAGCCTTCGGTGCTGAACCTAGGCCAGCAGCAGCCCCCAGTGGCCTTATTCATGCATAACGTGAACTTTCTTTGCCTCCACTGTATAATGGGCAGATACCGTCACCCGTGTTTGTTCTGTTGTTACAACCCTCTGCAAAATGCTTAATTTTTTCTTCCTAGAGGTAGAGTGCATCATAAATCCAGCCCCTCACTTCCCCCCAAACAAAGCTTGGAAGGTGTGAGCAAATTGGAATGTAAGAGATGTGCTGGAGTTGTAGGAGGCATGCTTACTTTAGTGTTTCCACCCTCTTCATTGGATTAATTTTATAACTGCTTTTTCCTCACATAGGGAGGACAGCAGAGGGTGACTAGAAGGGTGTGGATCTGACCAGCCCATTAGCACCAGCTGGTCAGCAGAGGCTGAGGGATGGGGCAAGAGGAACATTCAAGTAAAAGCTCAGTTCATAACCACTTAGGGGAATTTTCTTCCCAAAGTGCACAAAAGAGCAAATCAGATTTGCCAAGGTCCCACCATCCTACTTTACTGGCCATTGTCCAGGTGACATATGTAGGCATGTGCTTAGCTGTCCCTTTTCTCTCTCTGTGTGTTTGCTCAAATGCTTATTGATGTTCTGTCCCAGGATGTGTGCCCCTGTGATGGTGGAACTGGAAGGAGAGACAGACCCCTTGCTGATTGCCATGAAAGAGCTCAAGTAAGTCCCAGACTTTGTGGTGAGCGTATTGATTTCCATAAAGCCAGCAGTCCCAGCATTTAGCATCTTATTCCAAGACAACCTTGTTTTCCCTCAATAATAGTGAGCCCTACAGTTGTCTTCCCGTTTTTCACCTCAGGACTTCTCTCCCACCTGCTGCTCTCTCCCATCCTAGCTGCTCGTGCAACATACTGATGATGAGGAGTGCTCTGACCTCTTTTACTTTGGAGTCCAAGTCTTCTTTATTTCTATGATGAGAACCCAAGGTCCTCATCTTTCTGGAATCAGTTTAATTCCCTGAACAGAACTGATTTGAAGCAGCTCTCTGAACAGACCTATATTCAGATGAAGTGCTGGCAAAAAAAATTAAAAGAAGGGTCAGGCTGCTGGTGTGGAGACCCTGTTAAGAATGTTCTTTTTTTGCACACTTGGCTTACTGTGCTTGCGGAGAGGTGCATCCCCTGCTTATAGAAAGATAAATAAATCCCTTCTGACTGTAGCAGAGGCAGCTTTTTCATGACCACTTACAGGCCCACCTTTCTACAGCAGAGCTCAGTGCTGGCCCACAGTTTGCCAACATGGTCGGTGACCTAGATCACATGCAGGTATCCTTCAAGCAGAGCGACTGGACTCCATTACTGATTAAGTCCCTGTTCTTGAACTGATTTGTCCCTCTGCTCCCCCAGTTTCTCAGTGCATTATAGTTGCTCTTGCAGCTTTTATATCTATTACAGCTCCCTTTATCATTGCCAAAAGCTCCGTAGGTCATGTTCCTGTCAGATCTCCAAGCTCGGTCTGAGTTGCTTCTGGTCACTGCCTGAGCTCTAGAAAGTAAGTCAGGGTGTGACAAAGTATAGTGGCATCCTGTTTTGTGCCAAAATTCAGTTGTAATTCTTGGCATGAGGGAGCTGCTTTGCTACTGGAAAAACAATGGCCCTGAATGTGATCATTAAAGAAGTTGTATTACTTTTCAAGTCTGATACAGTTGAAACCTGATGCCCTGGTTAGATTCCAGACTGTCTGATTACATTCTGCTGACTTAAATCTACTTCCATTAAGTTAAATTGTGTTCAGCATTTTCATGCTTTCTAATTGGAAGCACTGTTAGCAGATGCTACGTTCCACCCCAGCGGCACCAGGTTGTGGTACCTGAATAGTCCCTATTTCATGTATCCTTCTTAAAATGTAACTGGTGTTCTCAGGGTGCAAAATACTCTGTAAATATCAGTTTGTTGTGAAGGTTCTCAGAATTCTGTCACTTTTGTAGTGTCTTGTGGGGAAAAATCTTCCATTGAACAAAAAATTTATTTGTTCAAGTCCCTTGGTTATTTTTTTTTCCCCTATATCTGTGTTAGATGCTTGGGGGTGTCTCATAGTGGGCTCAGATCACAGGCTCAATTCCTGCAATAGCAACAGTGGTGTGACCTTCTGTAGGTCTTTGGTTGTTTCGAGTCTGTGGGCACTCAGTGCTTTGCACCTACAAAACTGAGAAAGTTGTTGGGACTTCCGTCTACTATATAATACCAAATCACTGGTGCCACACAGATCTCTCAGTTAAACCTGATGAGCTTGCTGAAGCCACTGGATGCCTCAGTTCCCATTGCATGCTGAAGTGGTATAGTGAAGGCTCTGGCATTTCTGCTCACCTCTCTGTCCTCCCTTCAGAGCACGCAAGATCCCCATAATCATCCGTCGCTACCTACCAGATGGGAGCTATGAAGACTGGGGTGTGGATGAGTTAATTATCACAGACTGATCAGCCTCCAGCAATTGTTTTGGTTCTTTCCTTCTCCAGAGATGTTTCTATTTTTGTTTATATTTGTGTAAATAAATTATAAACCTCCCAATTTTAAGTTAAATGTGTTTGTGGGGTTTTTTTTCCTCCCACCTTCTCTTTTATCTCAGTCCTGTGTGCCCAAGAGAAGACTCTTCTGTCTATGAGCTTGGTCATTATGCTTTCTTTTTGTGTCATGGGCTAGATAAGTAAGATTAGGGAACCAAGTGCCATGCTTTTCTTGTAGCTTTTTTTCACCTGTGAAGGCCGTACCTTTTAGCTAGGCTAAAGACTGCAGTAACTACTTCCTCCTTCTCCTCCTCCTCCTCCTCCAGCAGTGCTCCTCCCTGGTTATAGGACCGATAGCCAATTAAACTTCCGCTGTACAAAAATGGTTTTGCAGGTACTTTGGCATCAGAAATACTCCAGCCCTCCACCCCTTTCCCTTCTTAAAACAGGAGTGCTGAGACACCTCCATTGCTTCCCCCTAGACAGTTGGGCCTTTGTGCCCTGAGCAGGTTGCTGTGGAAACCCCCAATTTCCTCTCTGGCCGGAGCTGGCTGTGGGGCTTCTCAGGAGTATCGTAGAGCAGCTCTCATCAAATCACCTATTGTTTCCCTGCTCCTGCTGCTTATCAGAAGTGGGGATCCCCTTTCAGTGGCACTGCCCCAGCCGGAAGCGCAGTCGCCACTCGCAGTCCCACCAGCTCAGTAGTTGTAGGTTCTTACTCCTTGTATAGCCATTCTCTGACACACGGTGGAACTAATGGTCCTGGGTGTGTGGGTGCTCTCAAGCCATCTCAGTTATACATACTCTAGTGGTTCTTATGGTGGCACAACAGTAGTTCAATCCTAGAGTTCCTTTAATCTGTAGTGTGATGAAAGATCAGTCATTTGTCCCCTTCAGGTACCTGCACTCTCGCCTCTGATGTCCAGGGAGGTTGCATGCTCAAGACAAGAGTTGGGTGGATGCATTACAATCTGCACAGGCTTCCAGCCAGCCACTACCCGGTTTTCATTTCTTGATCTGTGTGCTCCAAGGTTCTTGCTCTGCATGAGGAAGATCTGAGCTCTTGGGCAGAACACACTGAGTCTTTCTCAATTCTCGTATTAAAAAGTGCTTGTGGAATTTTTTTTTTCTTTTTTTGAAGAGAAGAAGGGGGAAGGTGCACCTCACCTGTGGTTTCTGGTTTACCTTCATTTTTCTCTTTACGTTGGTCCAGGGAGAATATTTCCAACTAGTTTGTGTTAAAGCTTATGCTTGTATGTGAAGTATTCATTCTCCATGCTGTATGTGTGGTCGGTGTCTGCACATGAGCATCCGTGTCCCAAAGGGAGTTTATATCCACCTGCCTGGGAACTCAGCTCATATAACCAGCCATGAATGTCATTCTCTTACTGCTCCCTGTAAAAGCACCAGTCCATCCTTCTTTTGGTGCGCACAGGAGGGGCTGGTTTTGGAGGCAATAATGCAAGAGCTGAATGGGTCCCTGAGCAAAATGACAGGTCAAAGGGAATGTGGAAAAGCTTGCAGGTGTGGGAAGGGGGTCGACTGAGGAGCATAAATGCTTCCTGGTCCAGGCCATCCTTACCAAGAAAAGGTTAATTTGCAGCACTGTGGCCTTCAGCCTTCTCCCCCCACCCTCCATGGAATCCTTTAATCACGTTGGTGCGGTGAAATTTCAGCCCTGAAATGGTGCCTTTGTGCAATCGTTTTGGCGTCCGCCATGGAGCGCGGGGGTCGTTTTCTTGTCCTTTTTTTTCTTTTTTTAAATGGATTCTTTGTTCACTACCAGCCTCCCCTCCCCAGCCTTGCATCTGTATCAGATACGATTAAAGGGATAGGGAAGGATGCCGGGCCAGCTCCTGCTAGGCAGCAGGAGGAGTGGTTAACCCCTCTGTTACCAGCAGCATTCTTAGTTGTGAGGACCCTCCTAGATGAGAGGAGGCATCCCCTTCCACTAGAGAATGGTTCAGGCAGGGCCCACTCGCTTTCTTAATTTGCTTTTTGAAGAGCTGGAGGAGGGTACTTCTGTGTGGTTAAGAACTTTCTTTTCCCGCTCTTCTGTTCGTCCACACCACGTCTGTTCTCTCTCCCACCCTTGTGATCAGCTCTCCTACACCTAACTCCAACATGGCTTCCCTTCTTCCCCACACATGCTCCTGACCTGCTCAGCAGTGCAGTAGTTCCCTTCTGTACTCTTCCCACAGCCTGTAATTTGGGGTAGAGATTTCTCCTCCTCTCCAGTGAATGGCCACAGTCTTATTTTGCATGGAACAATTTATCTGGCATCGCCATTGTTAGACCCATTAAGCCATTCTGCTGCTGATGCTCTTGGCCCGATACCGGACTTCGTCCAAATAGTGCTGTGAGTTTTAAAAAGCTTTGAACATGTTCCACAGTTCCTAGACATCCTGCTTACTCTACTCACCCATAAAGTGTTTAGTGAACACAAATTCACTGCATCAATCACATGCATCAGCATTGAAACCCTTTGAAATCAATTTGTAGTTGTTCTGGAGTCTCTGTGTTAATTAGGGTCCTACCTTGCTACCATCGGCCTTGAGAGATGTTCTTAAGCAGACTGATGTCTGCTGTACATTTTCTTTCCAAACATCTTCAGATAGCCTCCCAGGACCTGACTACACCCAGGATGTTGTCTTCAACAAGTAAGATGTATACATCTATTCTTGAATATAGTCTGTGTGTGTGAGTGTTTGTATTTAGCTTCTTGCTCGTGGAAGGCAAGAGGCTGGGGGGTTGAGTTTCTACGGCGAAACTAATGGTTGCTTCCAAAATATACAAGTTTATGTATGTGGGGAAATATTTTTTTGAAGGTACGTCATCTACCAGCTGGTGATGACGTACCAAGACGAGAAACCCCATGCTCCTATTCTGGAGAGCATTAACAATCAGGCTAAGAAATTCTTGGGTGAAGCACATGCAAAACAATGCTTTTCTTAATTGCACATGCTGAATCTTAGCTGAAGAACAGAAATCAGTGTTACTACATTTATCACTGATGAAATAAAGAGCTGGAGTGTGAACAGAAGATGAGTTTCATCTCCATGAAGGTGTCTGGTAAACCAGGCAGAGTTCTGCCTGTGTCCTCTTCATGACAGGCAGAGGAATGCTGTGCACAGGATCCATGTGGTGGGATCCATCATACACTTACTGGGGCAAAAAAACGAGACTTGCAGGAAAGAGGTCAAAAAAACCCAGACACGTGAAAATGAAACTTTTAAGTTTATTATTCCATATGTTTAATGCAAAGTTAATGGTGCTAGGACAGCGTAGAGACTGGGGAAAGGGAGGTGGGGGAGGAAGGTGCTACTTGCATAAATAAGGGGACAGGGCTGGAAGAGGTTACATGCGTACAAGGAGCAAACATTCTACATGATCTTTTCAGACACCACAAGGATAAGTCATCCATAGCTAAGGGAGGCAGGAAGGGCATCTGACAGTCATATCAGCAGAGGGATACAGGGGCACCGATCACAGTCCACGTTTGGTCAAAATATTTTATCTTTCTAGACAGGAATATCCATTGGAAGGTCCCACAACATGTCTCTGCGATCAGTTGCCAGGAGTCATCTTTTCCTGCAGCAACTTTTGTGCCAGTTCACTCCCTGGCATGACAAACCACCCCAGTCCTGGAGGTGACAAAGGAGAAGTAAGCAGACTGTCCTCACGCGTTGGGCTGAAAAACGGAGGTTGATCTGACTGTGAGAGCTGGTCGCTTCCAGTTTGAAACCCAAAGGGGAAAACAAATTCCTTTGCACCTAGGAAAGGCATCTTTTCTTTACACTCATCCAAGATTGGGTGCGTATGTACCTTGCTTAAAGCCGCAGGAGTATCTTTCCATCCTCAGCGTAGGTAGGAGGGAGGTGTTGACTGACTGGAAGACATGATGAACAAATGAGTAGGGATGCACACCCCATCAGCCTGAGTTTGGAGGGGGAGTTCAAAGAGAGTATTGGAATCAACTCGGGACGTTGGCAAGTGCATAGTAGTTTTCTTGGTTCCTCTTCATTTTAGGCAGGCACAGTCAGACATGGAAGAGCAAGGACCAAGTTTGCTCAGAGGTTGTTTGGGATACTGAAGAGATTAGAAAAGACTGAGATGCCAGAAATGCCAGACATAAATGAACAATATAGAATAATTGTAAGAAAGGAGGATTCACCCACAGCACCTTAATGATTCACTGGTCTTTCCCCACCTCTCTTGCACCTCCATACATGAACACACATGCGCACACAGGCTGTGATATGAGTAACACTAAGACTAACAATGCGGTTCCTGAGTCCTACCCATTGTTCAGGCAAGACTTAAAATCTCCATGCAGGAAAGAGTGTGGGATTAAACAGAGACAGGATGGAGAGAACAGGTGGGGAGAAAAGCTAGGATGCAGCTGTGGAAATCAGCAGGGAAGCAAGCTTAAGTTGGTCTTCCAGTGGGGTTCAAGATTCATGCATGTGTGAATCATAGGTAGGACTGCTGCACGACACTGATCACAAGGAAGCCGGCCGTGCCGTCCTCCCTACTACTCCTCCCATAGCATGTTCACCAAGGCTGAGCAACCACCCTTCACCCGCAGCAGGTGACAAAGGGTTGGCTGTTGCGGCCTGTTGGAAACACTTGCTGACTCCCTGGAGCAGTCTGGGGAGGGGAAGGAAAGGACAGTCTCTCTCATTGTACAGTCCAGAGTGCGCACAACGAAACCCACCACAGACCAGTCACTCCATGTCTAGAATCCTCCTTATCTAGAAGGCCAATAAGGTGTCACAAGCCAGTCCCGTGGCCTGCGTGAAATTGGTAAAGGGCGAAAGGACGAAAAACCTTCCTCTAGGCGGGTAAGCCAGCGATAGCCGGGGTCAAGAAAGGCACTTCTGTATACTCAGTGGGTTCTGGTGGCTGCATGGCACTGAGTGACCTCGGAGTTCGGAGGCTCTTCTGCCTGTGCTGATTCTTCGGAGCCTTTCCGTCGCTGCTTCGGTCACCGTTCCCCATTCCCTACGGTCTGGAGAGAGTCGTATACACGGGTTGTTCCCAATGTGTGGGGCTATGGGACTGTGGCACGGAGGGTGTAGGGTCAGAGATGGCAGTGTAAAGGGGACGTTGGGAAGGTCCCATATAGGAGAAGGCAGAGTAGAGGCCAGAGGCTTGGCTGGAATGGCTGTAGTAGGGTCCTGAAGGCTGGTGGTCCGGGTAGTCAAACTGCGGCCTGGAGATGGAGGGGAAGGCCGAACCGTAGTGGGGCAGACTCAGGGATGTGTAAGCTATCTGGGAGGTGGACGGCTGGTCGGTGTAATGACCTCCAGGAGCGGACCCCTCCGTTTTCACCTGGGCCTTGGAGTCCACCACCGATGAGGTGGCAGTGGACAAGGAGACTCCATGCTGCTTGGAGATCCAGGCAGAGTGTCCGCTGGCTGCAGCCAGGGCGCTCCCGAGGCCATAGCCAGCAGCTGCCGCTGCCGCGTAGCCCCCAACATGGCCTGGGTGGCCAGCGTGTCCATTGGGCGGAAGGTATTGGTCAAATTCATTGACATCAAAGGTCTCCATGTTGGACATCACTTCATGGCTGATCTCCCCGATGTCCACATTGCCAAAGTCAATGTGTGGCTTTCCCCCTTCCCCCAGGGAACGCCCTTCTCTTTTGGAGTCGGCTTTGCCTGCCTGCAGCTCAGTCTTAGGGGTGGTAGGAGGTGTGGGGGGCCCATGGCTCTGACCTGCAATGTAAAAAAAATTTTGAGGAGGAAAGAGAGAGAAGAAATTAGTTACTGCTTTGTGCCTGGGCTTTATACACATGCCGGCTACTTTCCTCCCAGCATGCCAGCAACTGGAGACTTCAGTGGAGGGAGAGAGAAATAGCCAACCAAAACCAAACCTTTTTATATCATGTGGAAAAAGAGGGAGGGTGCAACAATACCTTGCCTGACCACAGGAATGCAAGTGCCCTTGAAACTCAGGCATGTCCCTATACTACTAACTCCAACAGAGTTTGTTGGGTCACGAGCAAGGTGTGAGACACATCACTAAGGCTTTCACTGTGATGACTTGTCTGTTTTTGGAGCCTCTGAGTTGGCTGTAATCTATCAGTAGGTTCATGGAGACCTGGGACTCACCTGAGGAATGTTCTGGATGACCATCGGACATGGGCGACCCTTCGCCGGGATGCCTGTGATCCAGGTGGGCATTCTTGTAGTGGGCCTGGATGGCGGCAGCCCCGCCAGCCTCCCCCTCCACCTGGCCTTCGCCCTCGCCCTGCGTGGCCTTGCCGTTTTTCCGCCGGCGGGGCTGGTACTTATAATCAGGATGGTCCTTCTTGTGCTGCATCCTCAGCCGCTCCGCCTCTTCGATAAAGGGCCGCTTGTCGCTTTCGTTCAACAGCCTGCAGAGGCCATGGTGGTAAAGAGGGGAAGGAGAGGGGCAGGTACGTCAGAAAAAAAACCCCACCTGTACACAGCATCATGGGACACAGCATGTAAATCCAGATGTGAGGGTGTTGCCCCATTGAGGGTATTTCCCAGAACAAGAGGGAGAGCTTGGAAGTGTTTCAGTGGAGACAGCAATGTTCTCCTCCTCCTCATTAATTATTAAGCCCTGACACTGGTTGCTCCCAGCGCTGGGTCCCCCTTCACCAGCTGCCTGATGCTTCTCTCCTCAGTAAGTTCAAGACCCTCTTTTACGTTGCCCAAAGGCAAATCGCAGCCTTTCATAGCCTTGTAAAATAAGGCTGGACAAGCTGCTTTCAAAGACTTTGGGCAAATTAAAGGTAGTTGGGATCAACCTTTGGCCTAAGGTACTGTGGCACACCCTTGCTACCTGTAGCACTGCCTCCTGCATGTCTCTTGTTCTTCCCCAAACTGTATTTATTCCAGTTTAACCTCCCACCCTTCCATAGGCTCTGCTCCAAGTTTGGGGCTCTACTGAGCACAAATGGCAGCGATTGGTGTTGGCTCCACAGTACTCATGTTGCTGCGTGGAGCTTGCTGGGCCTTTAAGCATCTTGCAATATCCTAGAAGGGAATTAAAGAAAATTTTGAAAAGGAGAAACAGTATGTTCTGCTATTCCTGGAGCTCCTGCTCACCAGACATGCATAATGCAAAAGGCTGAAGCACAAAGGACCAGCCCTTCTTGAACTTAGCCGAGCAGTTGTAAAAAATTTAGCTGCTACATTGCTAGCCTTGTAGAAATAAAGCTTTGGTCTCTGGATGAAAGGCCCTGCAGAAATATAAGCTCCTTCTCTGTATTCCTGCCAGATCATGGGCTGCTCTAGTTAAGATAGGCTCTCCGAAGAGAGAATGGCAAAATGTGCGGGCGGGATGGCTCAGAGCACTTGAAGATGAGATCAACCTCATTGCTCAAGCCTTTAGCAGCGTCTCGGTTGGAAGCACTTCAGTTTCATTTTATGATTTTCCCCTCAAATATTCTTGTGACTCAATGTCATCCTGCTTCCAACCAGAAACCAGTGCTCTCAGAAGGGACCGGTCTTCCCGTGACTTGCAACTCCAACAGCCGTTAGAAATGGCAGGGCTCCCAAACCACAAAAAATATTCCACTTTTGAGATGTGCACGCCTTTTTCTCCCCAACAAAAGAACCACCTGGGGATGGGGCTGTGCCAGCACCTTGGTACCCCTGAAGCCCTCAGCACTAAAATGTGACCAATTCTGTTAAGCTGTAGGCACTGAGGAAGATACAAAGGCTGAAAAACTGGCGTGAAAAACTGAAGATGAAGAGGAGGCATGGTTCAAGGAGCACACAGGTAAATCTGACAGGCGATCAAAGGGGTCGTCAGCAAGTAACGGATTGGTTCCTAAGCACCCCTTTTTCCCCTGTTCCTTGTGCATCCTCTCGGCCAGCAGCCAGAAGGTGTGTGGCACGGGCTGGAGCCCGTTACGGTGCTGACCTGGGTTCACTCCAGGCAGCCTGAGCAGGTCGCGGCCGCACACCACATTCCTCCACTGCCTTAATCCCGGAGATTAAAGCAACTGAGCCTCCGTGAATCCAACACCAGCTTTCCTGTCTCTCCTCCCGCCACCATACACCGTGCTCACACGTCCCAGAGGGCCCTAATCCCTCAGCCTGCACTGCTCCAGACAGCCCTCCAAGGTGCCCTAAGGGATGTCATGGCCAACCCTTGTAGGCATCATGGACTGGGAGGCAGCCTTGCCTTGGCAAAACCTTCATCTATGCAGAATGTCCCTTCTCCACAGGAAATGGAGAATAGAGGCAAAACCTGCAGTCTTGCAACCCGGGATGCTTCACTACAAGGCAGCCAGGCTCCGGCATCCCTGCACTCCCAGCCCAGATGGTGGTAAAGCTAATAAGATGCTGTGGTTGAAAATGAAAGGTCTCTTTCTATGTGGGCACCTCTTGGAGTGAAAGGGCTGTAGGCTGCAGAGCCAGCTTTGATCTGCATGGTGAGCTCAGAGCAGAGCCTCCCATTGAGACCAGAGCTCAGCCTCCCAGATCCATCTTGTGGATGGCATAAACCAGAGCCACTCGAGGCTATGCAGGACTCAGATCCCTGCCCTCTGAGCTATGCCTGAGTACCTCAGCTCCTCTCCCCTTGACAGCAGCCCACGGGCAGTGCCACCAGCAGGACAGCAGCAAGTCCTCTCCTGGTGTCTTTGCCTTCTTCTTTCCAAGGCTGCCTGCTCCCTCCTCCCTCCTGCTGGGATCAGAGCTCAAATCGGCTTTAGCAAAGTGAAACTGGTGCGAGCAGGCAAAGGCCAGGAGATTTGGGGGGATTTGGATTTCATTTGCTTCCTGCCCTCCCCCTCCTGCCCCCCACGCTCCCCCGGCCATAATGCAAAGGAATCTCGCACGGGCAGAGAAGTTATGGATCACAGAGCAAAGCCCTTCATTGGGGCTTAACCGAGCCCTTGCCACCCTCCCCAACCCTGAATGCTCACCCCTGAGCTGAGGGGAGAGGGGCAAGCATCCAGCGCCCCACTCCGGGAGGAGAAATAAGGTCTAGAATCTTTCCGCCCGCCTCTTGCAGCCGCCCCTTCTGCCACCTGCCGTTGCACCGCGCTGCGTGCCAGGCGACCGGCTCGGCGGCCGGAGGGCTGACCCTGTGCCGGGACTCAGCTGCCGATGAGTCAGTGTGGTGGTGGTGTTGGGCATTGGGGCTGATGCGAGGCAAGGGCTGGCTGGGAGCAGAAAGCAGAAAGCTCTCCTACACGTCCATGTCCCCGGATTTTGTGGGCATGACCCTGTTCCCTGGGCGCTGCCTCCTCCATGCAAAGATCCCTCCATTGGGTCCCCTTGCTCCTCCCTACTGAGCCTTCCTCCCCTTCTTCCCGTGCCTTGCTTGTTTTCCAGAGGTGGTGCTGGCTGGCATTTTGGCTGAGAGTCATGCCGACATTTTCAGCAGCCGGCCTCCATTTGAGAGCTGCTCCCTGTCCCACCCCGGGGAAGGAAAGCAGCCAAGGCAAGATTTCGTGACTGTTGAGCATGAAAACTCTCCCTTCTTCTTTTTTAGTACGCTTGATTCGTCAGCTGCACCCCTTGTGCACCCTAAGTGGGTACAGACTGGGGAAGATGGATGGGGCCATAAGGTCCCTGGCACTGCAGTTGAGGCCAGGCAGGTAGCACGGCCGTCAGGGCATGTCCTGCAGCCCTTCCCAACAAGGGCTGGGCCCATGGAGGACATGGTGGTGGCACAGAGCTGGATTAAACACCAGGCTTAAAAAAAAAGCCTGGGCCATTGCAGCCCGTTTTGCAGAGGAGCACGTGGGACAGCACTGGGGTTATCGCTCAATCTGCTAGCTGCTTTTCAAGGAGATTACCCAGCCTCTGCCGTCCCCACCCAGCGCTGATCGCTGGGGACGTGCTTGGTTTAATGGTGGTCTGCAGGCAGTCTCCATGCTCACCAGCGTTCGTCTGTCTGCCTAACGTGCCCTTTGCCTGTATAAGCTCAGAGCAGCCCACGTGGAAATATGTATCACCCACATTTTCCAAAGCGACTAGTGATGTAGGCTGTAGAGTTTGGGTGGTCACATATGCCCATACTTACAAGGTGGCCACCCTTTGCAGGGACCCTCATCAAATGTTTGAGATTAAGCTGTCCAGAGCTCAGCCTGGCTGCTTGCAGTTATACTGGCGTGTAGGAACTGTACCTTGGGGACAGCATAGATGAGGGCAGTGGGAACCTCAATGGAGGAAGACCCAACCGTGCTGTGGCTGGAAGGTGAGGCTCAGCGCTACTATCCTGGTAACTTTTGTGGGCTGATATTTCTCCCCAGCCTCACAGAAAGACATATGCATGTAGTCCTATCCACGCCAGACACCAACTGCACCCATAACCCAGTTTACTCTGCTGTACAGTCTCCATAGGGGCTGACACGGCTCAGAGACCCGCAGCCTGCTCTAAGGACAGCCGGAGAGGAGATATTGGTTCAAGCAAAGCAGCTGGGTGCCAAACCCAGCAGCATAGAACAACCCCAGGCCTGATCCCGCAAGCTTCTCTAGCTGACCCATGCTCCCTGGCTGCATGGTGCCCTGAGAAACACCCAGAGACCTTGACCTTTGTCCGGCAGCAGTGTCCCCCTTCTCCGAGTCCCATGTGGCCAGCGGCAGGAGCCATGCCCTGGGAGCAGGAAGGCAGTCGGGTGCATGAATGTGGCCACGGGCTGGGGGCTGTCTCCCTGCGCTCTGAGTGCGATACCTATGGAGGGTTTCACTGCTCTGCTATATTTTCAAGGGAAATGCAGTGTCCAGAGGGAGGCTGTCGCTCTAAAATCTGGCAATATTTTGCAATAAAGGAATGATACCTTGAAATAACACTTTGGGAACAAAAGAGGTGGGGTCCCCTCCCCCCCCCCCAGTTTTACAGCCTGGAGGCTGGCAGCAGAGCCCTGGGCGGGAGCAAGAGCCGTGGTAAAGGGAACAGAAGGCAGCGGAGAACAAAGTGGGGAAGATCATCAGATGAGAGATCCACAATCATGCCCTGCCTTTGACTTCCCAAAGAAACCCCTTTGCTGGGGTTATACTAGACGCTGATGGGTCAGGGTAAACAGGCTTATGTAGCAAAGGGAGAAGCTAATGCCCAAAGGCTCAGTTCCTTGTGAGCAGGGAGGTTTGAAGCCACGAGGAGACCTTGGTATTAGCTGCTGGATGGGGAGTGTTTTGCTTCTGCTTGGAAGAATACCTCCTGGCCCCCCAAGGTTGAGGGCTTCCTCCATGAAATGCCATCAGGGCAGGAGAGAGAATGAGAGGGCCCATTTTCCATGAGTCTTGGTTTGCGTTGGTTGGTGCAAGGTGAGGGGGTGGACGGTGCTGGGGACTTCTGGCAGAAAGTGTTTATTTACAGATTGATGGGGTTATCAGCAGAGACCTTCAGATAGGAAAGAAGTGGCATGGTCAGCCGGACACACTTGGCTTGGGCACGATGGCTCTTTGCACATCCACGGGCTGGCTGCAAGCAATCAAGGCAGCCTGTCGGTCTACCGGAGGAAGGAGGATTGGGTTGGGGAGGGTACGTAAAGGACCCAGGGATCCACACAAAGCCAAAATGAAAATGGGCGCAACAAACTGGTGGGGCCAGAAGGATGAGCGTGTGTGTGCTGGCGAGAAGGGAGAACATCTCACTGAGTGCAAAGTGAGATGGGGACGGTTTGAGCCAGCGTATTGCAAGAGAACCTGCTAAGGCTGGGACTGTTGCAGGTATCTTCCTCTCTGCTAAGCCTCAGCCCCCCTTTCTAGGAGGGTCTCTCCTTGTCCATCTCGCTGCACCTGCATGGTCTGCCAAAACTGGCACCATCCTGGGAAGGATCAGCATGGGGCTCCAACTGCGTGAATCCCTTCCCCCAACCTTCCTCCTTGGCTGTAACTTGGTTTCCCGCTTGCTTTGCAGCACTGCATGGAAAATAACCCCTGTTGACATTGGGACCTGAGTTCAAACAGGCTTGAGGCAGCCACCAGTGAGTTAAGTTGGATGGGGCTCAGCCCGGTTCCTGCTAGTGCACAGCTTGGCCCAACAGAGAGGGTGAGCCAAGAAAACAAGATCTTAGTGAGAAACAAGTGGAAAGGGCTGCCGCCCAGGATGGAGGTGGGCTCTGCTGAGGAAGCCTTCACTACATCTAACCACCACTCTTGCCCCAGACACCAACCTTGCCTCCTGCGAGGGGGCTCCCCACAGGGAAGGAATTTCCCTCAAGGGACACCCTTTCCATCCCACTAAGTCTCCATCCTTTCGCATGACTACACAGTCCTCTCCAGGACACCTCCACACCTCAGCCCTTGCACTCCCCCTCCGCCTGCCCGCCCGCTCTTACCTCCAGAGCTTCCCCAAGGTCTTACTGAGCTCGGCGTTGTGGAGGTGTGGGTACTGGTCAGCCAGTTTCCTCCGGGCAGCCTGTGCCCAGACCATGAAGGCATTCATGGGCCGCTTGACGTGGGGTTTGCTCTTGTTACTTCCATTGACCCGGACGGGCATGGGTACCAGGGTCCAGTCATAGCCGCTCAGCACCTGGCTGACCGCCTCGCGGATGCACACCGGGAACTTGTCATCATCTGCCTCCGAGTCTTGCTGTTCCTTCTTGACCTTCCCCATCTCCCCGTTCCCAGAGCCGGTGAGGTGCGGGGAGTTGTCCGACGCCATCGAGGGTCCTGGTGAGAGGCAGTGGTGGTCTTCAGATCCCACTGGGCTCATCTCCACCTCTGAAAGATCTTGGTCGTCGGCCATCGTCGCTCTCAAGCCCTATCTCTCTTCCTTCTTGGTGTCCTTCTTCTCACTGGGGAAGGGAGGGAGGAAGACAAAAACAAAGGAAGGAAAGGAAAGAGGGGGGACAAAGAGAGAAAAGGAAAAGAAACCACCAAATCTGAAAGGGACTCCAAGCTCTCCAAAGAGCTGACCACGAGACAGGGGCTGCTCGATAAAAGCGCAAGCAAAGCAATTGCCGTGCACACCGCAAAACCCGTGATCGAAGGGGGTGGGGATGGGTCGGGGCCCCTGATTAATTGGGATATCGCTCCCTATCTCTGCAATCATCTGGAGCTGACATGTGTGGAGGGGCCTGCGGCAAGAGGGATAAGGGGGGCTGGGGACCTGAAAGGAGAGAGACATGGACTGTCCTGCCCGGGTGCAGCTCCCCATGGGCAGTGGGATGGTGGGGACAGCCGCAAAACTTGTGTGGGTAAGTGCCCCTTTCTTTTGAAGACGTGTGGTGAAATGCCAGCGCAGTGCCCGGGGGGAGGCATGAGAGGGGGAGCGCTGGCACCGTATCGATAAACCAGAAGGGACCTATATCCCAGCTACTGGGGAAGCCGAGCAGGCAGCACCACCGGGCAGGGAACCAGCCCGGGCCCCGAATCCGCACCCGGAGACCCTGATCCCTGCTGTGGGAAAGTGCCTCTGCAGGGACACCCCATCTCTCACCCTCCTCTCGCAGCTCGTAAACCAAAGACTTAAAATACGTCTACACTGCATCGCCAATACACGCCTGTCTACGTGTATGTACGCATACTCACATTCACATATATATATATATATATATAGACACACACAGAGATACAAACACAAACCAAGTTTAACTTTGAGACAAGCTAAGGCTTTGGGTTGCCTGCCCCACACACTCCTCCTCTCTCCTGTCTGCAGTCACCTCTAAAAGTCCCTGCCGCCATGCAGCCGTTCCCCCCTTGGAGAAAGAAACACTCTGAAAATAAAGGCCTCTCTATTTCCCCCATCCAGAAATTTAAAA
>VUYV01000082.1:3224375-3305318 GCA_008711295.1 Anarhynchus alexandrinus
AAAAAAAAAAAAGAAAGAAAGAAATTAAAAAAGAAGTGATAGAAAAGCATGACTCTGGCTTAGCTGAAAAAGAGCCAATGCAGAGCCAGGGCTGCTATCCCTCCAGTTTCAGAGGGTGACACGGACCCTCACTGGGGAAATCAAAAAAAGTGAGAGAAATCAGAGGGGAAAAAAGTGCGAGCGAACATGCGCGCGTGTGAGAGCGAGCTCAGGTAGTTAAAACTTACGTGGCTGGCCGGTGTGCCGGGCAGATCCTGCGAGGGCTGTGATTTGTATCCCAATAGCCCCCCTGTTCTCCCTCCCAGCCCCGGCGGCGTCGGGGCGCGCGGCACGGGGAGGCTCTCAGGCGAGTGCCATTCCTAGAGGGAGGCTTGGTTTTTACTAATACCCCGGCTGGATGTCTCTAGCTGGCTTTGCTGCTTAGCACCGGGGGAGGGAAGGGTGGAAGGTGGAGCCAAGCACTCCTCAGAGCCAGAATATGGTCGGTCGGGGACAACGGGGAGGGGACGCGGGCAGCCCCCCACCCCACCTCGGCCGCTGGCACGATCCCTGCTTTCCCCCAGTGCTGGCTTCTTCATGAGAGTCACCGGCGTTGGGCTGCTCTCGGCGGCGTGGTCACCCCAGAGATGGTGCTGGAGGATACAGCCCCAGGGGGTTTGGGGTGGCTGGGTGCTGGAAGGGGTCTGAGGTGGTTTGGGGAGATGGGTGTGCACCCCCAGACTGGGATCCCCCTCCTTCCCCCTGCTAGCACAGTTGCTCCTCCAGGGTCTGGTGCCCCCCATGTGTCCAATGAGTCCCTGGTCTCCGTCACAGAGTCTCACAGGAACCCCAATGTGCCGCAACAAGCTGGCCTGCGACCCCAGGGTCAAGATGCTGCCAAAAGGGTACCCTCATTCAGACCTGAGTCTGTGGGGTGGGGAAGGGGATGTAGGAAGTCAGGGGTGTCCTGAGAATGGAGGACATCAGATCCAGGGAAAATACCGTGCTGCTGGACAGTGGATACCAGTTTGAACCTTCTTAAGACTTTTGCACCCTAGGGATGGGCTTGTCACAACATGTTTGTCTCAGTAAGGTCTTGCCAAGACAAGCAGGCTCTGCTTCCTCCAACATGCTGAATTGCTCCTGAAGGCAAATGTGGGGTCTTTCACGATGAAAGGGAGGTTTACTGATGAGAAGGACTCTCTCACACTCACTCACCCTCATTCTTGCTGCTCATGCACTGGGACAGGTAGAGGATCTCAGAACTCAACGGGTTAGGATGTTCTCCATCACTTCTTCCATTTTCTAGCTTGCTTTCCTTCCCAGATGCCTCAGATAGTTGGCTTCTTCAATTTCCTTTGTCACAGAGGCTGCTATAGACCAACACTAAGCCTGTAACCCTGAGAGGTCACCCATGAAAAATCTGATGATCCTCCCAGGCACTCTGCAGTTAGCAATGAGATAAACCTAGCTCCTGCCCCAGCTCCTCACTGGAGAACCAACCTGCAGACGCTTCAGTGCTAAGTCAGAAAATACAGAGATGAATAGCTATGACCCAGGGAACCATCTTCAAGGGATTTCAAGAACATTTTCAACTCCTGTAGCAGATACTCGCTCTCCACAATCTTTGTGTTAGAAAGATCCAGCCAAACCATTGGCTGGCACCACATGAAGTATAAGGGAACCAGTCACAAGGATGGTGCTGAGCACCTGAGCTAAAGCCCTCAGAGCAAATCTGTGGGGCTGGCTGCTGCCCTTGCAGACCTGCCTGACAGCATAGGGACATTTCCCTGCACATCTACCATTGTCCAGAGTAAGTAAAGCTCTGAAACCATAGGGTGGCTGCAGGGAAAACCTCACTAGAACCCAGTGAGAAGTCTTTCCTGAACAGAGCTGGGAGGGGGAACAGCCATTGGCATCAAGCAGGCAGACGTGCTTAAAAGTGCCCCTTGCATCCCTCAAAAAAACTCTCAAGGCATCATCTCCTGCCTTTCTTCTCTTCAGCACTACCTACTCCAGATAAAAGATGGGCTCAGATACTCTTCTTCATATGATGCCTTTTTCCCCTTGGAAGAGAGGAATGTGGGTGCCTTTCTCTTGGATGCTGAGAAAACCCAGTGGAGAACCTATCAAAACAGCATCGAGGTCCTGTTTCCTCAACCAAAGCAGTGGCTAGTGAACCTCAAGTGTTGCAGGATGGGATGAAATTCTCTCACCAAGAGAGAGCCCCATTGTGGTTGTCACAAGAAGGGGTGTCACAGCACAGACAGAGGCAGCTCACCCTCTGTCTGGTAGACAGATAACCAGCAAAAACAAAGTGGGCAAGGTCACTTTGTACAAAGTTGTCCATGGCCCACTGGATGCAGAGTCAATGATGCTGCAGAGCTCATTGCATCTTCCCCCAGCCAGCAAGGGTCATCCTCAAGCTGCAGGGACCCTGCATATGAGGTGTGGAAGAACTGGAGAGAGGGGAGGGTTGGTCTCTTGTCCCACAGGAAGATAGCCAATGCTGAGAAAACACTGCCCTGCTTGTTCCCCTGGCTGCAGCCAACCTCCAATCTGGGCCAGGGAGGAAGAATGCCACAGAAAATGACCAGAGAGGGTGTTTATTTGCCCTCCCTTCAGGTGGCTGGTTCCTGTGGATCCCGTGGAAAAGAGGAGATGGGGCAGGGATTTCTTGTTTCCCTCCAGAGTGGGGATACATGGTGCTGGGCACCAAGTGGTAGAGAGCAAGAGGCTGGGGGTTCTCCTAGTACTTTGATATAGAAGATCCCAAATCAGGAGACAAAGGAGCCCCACAGGGTACTGAGAGGAGCCTCACAGCCTGCTCAGCTCATACCCCAAATGCAGCGGCCTCTTGGCAGGCTCTGCAGGGAGAACAAGATGGTGCTCGACCCCAGCAAGACAGTGAGCGGTGGGGCTTACATCTTCCTGCGTGCCCACAGGGTCTGGGTGAGCAGAAGAGTATCTGACCCACTACTCCCAACTGGGGCAAGAAAGGGATCAAACCCAGAAGAGATTTCAATAACCCACAGGGCTCTAGACTGGGGTTTGTCCCACTGCTCACCATCCCCATCAGTGGCTGCTGCCACCTGCCAGACAAGAGCTGGGTCCCATTCTTGCCTTGTTGGAAGAGCTGTGGGTGCCTCAGCTGCAGACAGGGACATCATCAAAGGAGCATGTACTGGCCACACAGTCTCTGCAATCTGCACTCTCAGTGTCTTCTCACATTCAAATGGCAGAGGTTTTTTCCCTTCATTCTGCCTTTCTCCAGTTCTTGCTTTTTGTCTCCTTTGGTCCTGCCTCTTCTTTCTGAACTCTCTGTCCCTCTAGTGCCTGTTTCCAGTCCCCTCTCACAGCACTGATGGCTCATATACCCTTTTCCAAGTCCCTTCTGTCCATGTGTCATCGCTTGTGCTACAAGAGATGCAGGAGATAGGGCTGCGGAAAATATACCACCCCTTCTTTGCAGCATGTATTTCTATGGATGAGGTGCTCCAGGCCCATAAAAAGGGACAGTCCTTTGTGGATGAAAGGTCTACCAGTGAAAGTGGTTCATGAGCTGGAGACCTTATTAAGCCACAAATTTCCTGTGACGTGTCAGTGAAATGTTTTCTTTCGGCCTCAGTCCCCGGTATGCAAAGGTGGAAGGATGCCACTTCTCCACCATAAAGGCATGTCAGGAGGACAATGGGTAAAACTGGGCGAGAAGTGGAGATGTCCCACCATGGTAGGTGCCCCTGCGTCCACACCGCTCCCAAGGGCAATAGGAAAGATGCCCTGCTCCGGACTGGGTGCTTGGCGAGCAAGGTGCATCGTCTCAGGGGCAGGCAGGGGCACCTGCTCAGTAGGGTTTCAACAAGGGGACCACGCTGGTGGAACACCTCCACCACCAAGGTGGGACCACTGAGGTTGCTGAGGAGGAATTTTGCTAGATGACACCTATCCCCTGCACCTGTGGCAAGGGAGGAGTAAGAGGGAAGAGCTCCGCGGCAGAGAAGCTGCAGGATCCCCAGCAGGAGAGCCAGGGCCAGCTTTTGTCCCCTGCCCAGCTTGGGGGCACAGCACTAGTATTGTCCCAGGACTGCCTGGGAAAATGGGAGGGGTTCCCTGTGAAATCTTTCCATACAGTAAAACAGCGTCAGAGCTGGGGAGAGAGGGGGGGGACGACACAGACATTCAAAAAAAAAAAAATACACACACACCCCCCAGCCAAACAATACCCGCAGTGTGCTGAGGGAAAGGGAGACCCATGAATTGGGAGTTTGATAAGGATTTTCTCCCGCGCGCGCTCGCTCTCTCAACGGCCCCTTCAGTTTTCCCAGCACCCCCCCTCCTTCTCTTGCCGGCTTTCTTGTTTGGGCCTTAAACAGTGCGCTGTCTTTGTTCAGGATACAGGTGAACGACAATCATGTGATTAACACACACTCACACACACACGCGCACGCACATAAAAAGCTTTTTAAGAGCGTCCAGCTTGCTCCAGACCCGAAGACGGGAGAGGAGACCCGGGCTAGGAGGAGCTGAGGCAGCAGCAGTGGCCGGGATGGGGACAGCCACTGGCATGGAGGAGCGGGCGCCACTGCCTTTCTGCAAAATCCCCTTCCTGTGGAGGTGGGCACGTGAGGCTATGAGGGGCAGGAGGGGTGGCAGGGGGCAAGGTTTGGGATTTGGGGGTGGTAGGGGGGTCTTGCCCCTGCTGCCTTCTCGCTTGCGCCGGGCAGGCTGGCGTGGTTTTGCACTGGCCGCGTCCCCCCCATGATGCTGCAGGAAGGACAGAGGGTGACCATCCCAACGTCATGCTGGGGAGGGGGATGCAGAATTCTCCCCCTCTCTCCCTGCCTGGGAGGGGAGCTGGGTTTCCCGCACCAAAGCCAAGACCTCGACACTCCCTGGCTCCTGTGTGGGATTTGCATCTTCATCAGCATGAGGCTTGCTGGTCCCACCATGGCTGGAGAGGAGGGCTCGGTGAGGAAGAGGAGAGAGGCAGCCCTCCTGCTGGAAAGGGGGATGTCTCCCCCCCGATCGTCCCTGGTGCAGGGAGATCTGAATGGATTTGTTGTCCCATGGTGGCCCAGGAGGGAGTAAGAGAAAGGGAGAGGACCAGGCAACCCAGGTGGTCGTGGGAAGGTTGTGGATGGCAGGGGCAGTTGACCCATGCTGGAAGTCCCACTACCCCAACCAGAAATAGTATATCCAACATCCTCAGTGAGGACTGCATATCCCCTTTGGTGTGGAGATGCCACAGGGCCCTATCGCACCTCATCACCGTGACCATAAAATAGCTGGGAAGCTGGTTACTCAGTCCTGGAGGGAAGTGAAGTCTAGTGAGGGGATGGCCAGGAGACTACCAGAACCATCCACAGAGGAAGTAATGAAAGAATTGGAAAAAATAGCAAGGTTTCAAACGGTACTCTTTTTATTTGAAGATTGCCCGATTGTGATGCTCCAAGGAAAAGTGGGGAGGAGCAGAGGGAGAGGCCACCATAACGCTTGGAGAATCTATGGGTCTGCAGCTGGTCTCACTCGTGAGACATCATGGGACATGATTGATGGCAGCCTGGGAGAGATCAGGACCAGGCTGTACCCTTTGCTGGAGCACCCAAGCCCAGCCCTGTCTCCACCACTTCCTCATGCCTTTCTCTCCAGTGATGTCATGACTTGCCCTCCCAGGCTCCCAGCATGCAGGTCATTTTCAAGGCCTTTCCATGAACAGGAAAAGCAGAGGGTCCCCAAACCCCACATTTGTGTCACCCTCCATGATTCTGTGGCAGCCAGGATCTCCAAAAAGCCCTTCAATTTGCCTTGTGCCATAGGTGTCCTCCTAGCAGGGAGCTGGGCACAGGAACCATTGGCTGGCTCTGGTCTTCACCACCCCTCGCCATTTTTGGCTGAAGCTTCCAATATTGATCCTAGACCTTCCCAGATGCCTCTTTGCTTCCAGCCATGGGCCAACCATCAGGAGTCTCGTTGAAATGGATGCCCTTGAGGCGGCCTGAGGAGGAAGAAACTGGTGTTGGTCCTTCATGAAAAGCAAAGAGCTGCCTGCAGCCCTGCCTGGGTTTTGGCAGCACCACACCACGTCTGTGTGGTTACAGGACAGTCAGCTGCAGGGGGTGTGCAGTAATTTTTATCATGGGGTATCATCAGGGGAAACAAAAGGCACGTGATGCCTGGAGTTGTTTACCGTGTGACTGGGCTGTTTGTCTCTCTCTGTCAGACCCAGTGTCCTGCAAAAGAAACATCGTGGTGGTTGCTCTCCTCTGGGGTTATCGTTCCCCGTGGGGGACACAGGCTGGGTGATGACAATTGGCACGTGACCCTGTGCTCCCATCACGCCGGGATGGGATGGGAGACCTCAGGAAGCTCTTTGGGAACTGGGACTGGGTCATGGTTGCAGAGTCCCACCTGGCTCCAGAGCAGGAGAAAGACGGTTCCCTCTCCAAGGCACGGTGAGGGCTGCTGCAGGTGCAGGAAACAGCGCCGCTGCTGCCACTGGTGTGCTGCCTTGATGTGGCTGAGCAGAAGACTTAGCGGCATTTTTTGCTCTAAAGCAGTGGATTACGGTGCCAGCTGCTTCAGAGAGGAGGTGTAGGGGAAATCTCGTGGAAAGGAGAGGGGAGAATTGCCTGTGAGCATCACAAAGAACCCGGGCATCTCCTGGCCTGTCGTCTTGGCCAGCCCAATGTTTCATGGGCATGGGGAGGACTTGAAACGATAAACGGGACAATTTTCCTGCATTACTTGAGTCTGAGAAGATCAAAGAGGAATGGAGCAGGCATGTCTGTCTGCTACCTGCTTTGATGGGTGGCACAGAGCCTCCCTGGCTGTTAACCCCCTCGTCTCCTGCCGGAGAGGCCAGGTGCACTTCCAAAAAGTGAACGCCAAAAAGCGAGCACTGAAGGCATGGCGAGCTGGGGGAGAAGGGGACCAGTTTTGCCTTTTCTTGGATGGAGTCTGGCATATCCAGTGCGATGTAATGGAGGAAGCTGGGTGCTCTCAGTCTGCACAACAGAGGAAAGATGCCCAGAGGTGGAAGGAAGGGAATTGTACAAGTTTGGGCAGAACAACAAGAAAAGGGGACCCTCCCAATGGGACCTGTGGTTGTAGCAGTGCTGTGTTACCCCGGTGGGCTCATTCAGTGGTGGCCAGGGTGGCTCCGGGGCAATGTTCACCTCTGCTAGTCCTCTGGTTACAGGGAGGCTGCTGGGGAGTCAGGGGAAGGGTTAAGTCGGGAAGGCTTCAGCCTGCTGCCTTGGCCCCTGTAATTCCTCCAGAGAGTAGGACTGGGAGAACAAGGAGCCCTTTCTGTTCACAGGAATTAATAGCAAAGAGTCATCTGGGGTGTCATTCAAGCCCTGATCAGCTCCCAGAGGAATGCGAGGGAGAGCGATCGAGGGAGCACGGCCCGAGGCCGAGGCACCAAAGCCAGGGCAGGAGCAGTTCGGCTGGTAACCAGCGTTACCAGCAGGCATTCGGGTGGTGGGACCTGTCTTCCCCTTCACCCCAGCCTCCATGTCCCCTCTGCCCTCTGGAGGGGTTCACCCTGACACCTGTACTCAGAGGGCTCCCACCAGCTCCAAAGCTTGTCCCTTGTTACCCATCACTTCATCCCAGGGGAAAAAGATGTCCTAACATGTCAACACCGCTGCCTCCCTCCGCTGAGCCAGGAGGGATGGGCCAGGCAACCAGGCACCAGCACAATCCCACTGCCCTCACGGTGGACGTGAACTCCAGCACACATCCCCTCTCCAGGGCTCGCCCATCACCCCCAGCCTGTGATGGCTGTGGGGTTTGTCCACCCAAGCAAGCTTGCCCATGGAGAGGGTCTCCAGTGAGCTCTCAGGCATGGCCAGGGACATGGGAGGTAGCTCAGAGGACCACAAAGTTCAGTGCTGAAGCCTTTACTGCTGCATCATCTTGCCTGGACTGACTTTGGTCACTGCAATTTTAGGAGAAAGAGATCGGGCCAGTGAGTTATGCTAGCGTTTCACGGCGTTGCTTCAAAGCTGCACAAGGAGGCTTGAAAGTACTCCATGGTGACACTGCATTGTTGCCTGTAATGGCAACCAACTCTGGTAAGACAAGGAGAGATTTTGGCCACATCCCTACTAGCCTGAGAAGGGGACCTCGGAGTGGCCTGTCCTGCTCCATGACTGACCTGCCTCCTTTCTGCCTGGCTGCATTGCTGGTGGCCTGCATGACCACACCTGGTAGCACAAGGTGACCCAAGACTCTGTTGATGGACCGTGGTCAACACTACCATATGGACTATGGGGTCTTCAGGGCAACCCTTCAGGTCAGCCCTAGGTGTGTGCATGGCCGCAGCACCGACCGTGAGCTGAGCGCACCAGCCTGGCAGCGAGTACAGATCAGGGAGACGGTGACCTGCATGAAATGTGAACAGAGCCATGCTGCAGCACATGAGTGGCTTTTGGTGGCCAAAATGCACCTCATCAAAGCTTCCCCTCCTCCCAACACACACCAGGTTGGTGCAAAACCAGGATTAAGCACTAGCTCTGCAACTCAGCATCCTCCGAGAGACATACGGTGCCGCCGGGATGGAGTCCTCCGCCCCCTCCCCGCTCCCTGTACCACCGCCACCACCACCACCACAATGAGCACCCCTTGTCGTAGAGGGGTTAATAAATGATGCAAGAAAGGAGCCCTTTAATGCACGGTGACCTTTGGCCTTTCATAAATCACAGTGTTGGGCTGCGAGTGCGCGGGGGGCGCAAGGCGGTGGGGGGAGAGGATGGGAGGGGGTCCATGCAGCTGCGCCACGGAGTTGACATTGTTCCCACCATCACTAAAGTGCAACAAATCCCTCTATTGTGTTCCTGGTTTATCTGGTTCCTCTTGTTTATTAGCAGAGGTTGTTTGGCGCTGGCTCCAGCCCTGGGCGGGTGGAAAGAGTGTTGGCACGCACCAGAGGAGGGGAGGGAGGGAGTGGGGGGGACCGGGACGGGAGGACGAGAGCAGTTCATCAATGGCTGTATTGTCCCATCTTTTTTGTTGCTCCTGTAANCGGCACAGAAGGACTTGGTAAGAATGGCCGGTCTGGGCCCGCGGCGGATGCTGTCGCAGCTGGGGAGGATGGGTCGGGACGGAGCCGCGACGGGGCTGCTCTGTGCCTTTATGCTGCTTATTCAGGTCAGGAGTCGTGAGCCCCAGTGGCTCAGGCTGGGCCCACCCGTGCCAACCCTATTCATGGCCAGCAGGGACCACGTGCGCACAGCGGAGAGGATGGGGCGGCGGGAGCGAGGGGCTGGGGCCGGCGGGGAAGGGGGAGGAAGGCTATTCTTCACATCCCTAGAGTCTGAACCTGCCTTTGTACAGAAGAGGCAGTTGGGGGGCACAGCATCTTCTCAAAGCACTGGCAGTGTCCTTCATCCCACTTAGTCATTGTCCCCCAACCTACCCACCCATTTATGAGAAGTACCAGGGCCCCTTTCCAAATTAGCAGAGATTTTCTTACTCCCGGACTTGGCTTACACTTGCATTTTTTCCCCTGGAGCTGCCTATGGATACATGCCCATGGAGAGCTCCACTGGTTTTCATAGGGATCAATGGGACAGTGCTGGAAGATGATGGCACTTTGGTTGCCACTTTGTCTAAAGCTAGATGTCAGCATGGGTAAAACTGACACAGCCATAGGGGCTTGCTCGTCATTGCTCTGCCTGCTGCTATCCATGAAGCTGAACAGATGCAAGCATCTCTAAGAGGTGCACATCCCACCATAAACAGCCTTATTGAGATGAGAGTGAAATTTATTGAGATAAGAGTGAAATTCTGTCTGGGATGCTCAAGGGCATTTTCTAGTTCATCTCAGGCCACTACCTGGCTGGTTTTATCCCAACCACACCAGTCATTTCTGCTCCAGCGTCTCCACCACCTCAGAGGTGTCACGTAGGGGCACGTTGATCTGAACATGGACAGGAACTCATCAGCTGTGATTTTTATTTTTATTTTTTTTCAAATGACAAAACTCAGAGATTGAAACATTCTTCAGGTTTCATTTTGTGGTTATTAGGCTCTTGTGTCTGACCTCTCATCTTTCAACCTGGGTCAAGTTTTAAATGCAAGATGCTGGTTTGAAATGAAATGTCAGAAATTCCCTTTGAAAATGTCCATTCACAACATTATGGCATTTAGAAAACAGAATAATTCAGGAAGATTGTATTGAAATGAAATGTTTTGATATTTTAAAAATCCCCCTCCCACACTTGCTTTCCAGCCAAAATCGCTTGTTGAATCGGGTCTGGATCTGCAACTGAGTTCATTCCCCTAAAGTCCCATTTCTTGGCAAATTATTTACTAATAAATACGTCCCCAGTACCAGTCATTCCCACCCTCATATAATGCCACATCCTTGCCATCCCTGGGAGGTCTCCGGGTCTCCACAAAGTGCTGGAGTGTGCCTGGATTCTTGGTTTCCCCAAGTCCCATGTTGCTGCAAGTGATCTCAGGACTCACGGCAGGCCTGCCTTCAATCTGTGCCACCCACTCCCTGAAGGTCAGGCATGAAGCCCAGCGCTGGCACAGCTGTAGCTTTGTGGCCTTAAGAACTAGAGGCTTAAACTCATGTAATGTGGTCGCACGTTTGTGCGGCTGCAGCTCAGCGTGTTTCTAAAGGGACATATGAGGATCTGGGTGGCAGGGCTGTGAAGGTCTGAAGATGTAGGAGAAGTGGAGGGTAGGAGAGGAGGGGATAGGATGGACTCTCCCTTATTGCAGGGATGCATGGCAATACAGGCAGAGGGACTGCTTTTCACCTGAGTGGAAAATGGAGTGTTTCAAAGCTGAGAAAAATTGCTGACTTGATTAAAGCTAACACTTTTCGTACCTACTTCTCTCATGTAAACATAAAATGAGAGAGTGGACCATCCTGGTAGCCACATAGAGATGAACCAGGTAGTGACAGGAGGATTATACAGTTGTCAACATCTTCCTATTTCAAGAGTGGTTCAGGTCCCCACCTCCTCCTCTGCCCATCACACTCCTTCTCCAACACAAGTCTGATCTGCTTCTCCACTATAGGAAATTCTCAAATCTAATGCTGGCTTCCCCCAGTCAGATACTGCTCCATATCCAGCAGGTCCTGCCACACCCAATGTCATCCAAAGCATCTTCATGTAACCTCTGACAAGGAAGAATGAACAATTCCCACCAGCAGTCAGTATCAGTACTTGTTCAGATGAAACATCCAGGTCCACCCATCCTTCCCCTCCTCCAGTAGAGTGAGAGGGGACTTCACAGGACTTCTGGATTACAAACCTGAAGAGTTATAGGGTTTTACTTGGAAAAATCTGGTCACGCAATGAGTTTAGCAGCAACTTGGAAACAAAGTACAGTTTCCCTGTGCCAACTTGAACCAGTGGCAATATCAACCCTACACCTGAGCTGAACAGTCACAGGAATGTACCAAAGTCAAATTCCCTTCTGAGACTCTTAAGCCTCTTTTTTCTCATGGGCAGTCTAAGCTTTGCCTAACCTAAGGCTACCTACCAATCTCATCAGCCCTCACAGCAGGTGCACTGGTGGCTTTGAAGGAGATGCTCATTTCTACCCAGAGTAGGTCATGTCACATCACAGAAAGGACAGAGCGCTGGGATCTGGATTTATAGCAGGGCAAGTGCACGTTTAAGTATCCTCAAAGGCAAAGTCTAGCCTGAGCTCTCAGGGGAACACTGAGAGCAGCATCTGGATCACACCACAGATATCCCTAAGAGCATCCAGTGGGTAGTAATGAGGACCAGTCAGGTTGCCTCAAGGCTGTGCCTGGAAAGCACTGTAGTCTGCAGCAGCGAGAACCTCTCCTTCCACATCAGCAGATAATGGAAGAGAAAAAAAATTCTCATCATGCGCACAAAGAGGACATCTCATCCCAGACAGTGTGGGAGACGGTCCTTGGACACTGAGGTCTCAGCTGTGCTTACGGTGGGCCTGACTGCTTTCAGTGGCATCCCTTGGGGCAGGGACAGGACTGTGGCACTCGCAATGAAGTTCACAGTCTGAGCAGTTGGCAAGAATCTTGCCATTAGGTTTTGCTTTCTGAACCCCAGGAAAGTTCAAGGAATCACTTGTCTGCCAGCAATGGTCTGGGAGTTTTTAAATGGGTATCAGCATTAGGCTGGAAATTCCTAACAAGCCCAGATCAAGTTCCTAATCCAAGGTACATTTGGGATGTTTTAAACCCAAATGCCACCTCTTGGGAACAGCACAGGCCCTGCACCTCTGCAGAGACTTGCACCCTGCGTGTTTTGTGCCGAAGTGGGAGAGGAGGCACAGCCTTTCGTCCCCCGTCCCCACCCCCCCCCCGGGACGTGTGACACGGTGACTAGAGGAGCATGGCACTGCTCTCTGAGTATCCCGGCCCAGATGGCACAGCTGAACCTGCCGGGCAGCAGGACTCCCCGGCACCGCCGGCTGCACCAGTGCCTGCTCCCGCACTGTCCAGAGCACAGCTGTCTCATGTCCCCTCTTCTCCCTGCCCCCCAGGAGACCGCACGGCATCCACGGTCCCCTTGCCACCAACGTGGCCCCTCTCTCAGGGGTCCCCTGGCTCACTGGTCAGCTCTGTTTGAATCGAGGCATGAGAATTTCTCCCTCGTTCGCACAATCATCTTGCCTTCCCCCCCGCCCCCCCCAGCCATCAAAATCCTCCTTCCCTGCCTCCCTCCTTCTCCTTCCCGCCGCCTCCCCCTTCTCTCCCTGGAACTTCCCTGCAGCTGCAGAGCTGGCCAGACAATCGGGTGTTTTAGAGAAATACATTTTTGGGCTAATTTGCCATGCATAAGTGTTTCTCTTACCCTTTAAAGGCAGGGAACAAAGAGCACATTCTCCGGGAGCTCTGCCCTGTTGTGAGCAGCCCTGCAGCTGTACAGCGCTGTGCTACCCTCCGCTCTCCTGCTCCACTCTCTGCTAGCTGTGTAAGGAGATGGGGCTCTGCTTCTCCCCGGGACCACGCCATCTCCCACCCGTCGCTACACTTCTCTTCCTGGTTTGTAAACGCAGAGCCAGAACAATTGGGGAGGGAAGGGATTTGGCAGCACTGTCACCTAGACTGACTTGCCAGGTTTATGCAGGTACAGGCTTTTGCGTTGAGACAATGTTTATTTGAAAACAATCTGAATTTTCCTTTATTTGGGGCTTAATCCTGAGTCCAAGTTAAGTATTTATTTTATCCCCTCGATAAGTAACACTGTGGCAATGCATTACACACATATTAGACTGCATGAAATTTTGCAACATCAAGGAACCCTAATCATTAAAAAGGAAGTCATGTGCAGGGTTTTCTGGTCCTATTTCCTCACTCCAAGCACTGGTCGCCATCCCTGGTTGGGGAATTTCTCAAATAGGAGGATTTTCCTTTTTAAGGCTAGGATGTCGAGCGATGAACAGATTTGACCTGGTGGACCAGATCAGGAAGGAGATACATATGTTCTGGCATGAACCAGTCATGAACATGCAAAGTTGTGGGAGAAGATGGTCTGGAGCAGCTGGACACTGAGGAACTACAGATTTTTGTCAGCTTTTTGGGGATCCCATTGCAGCACTTGCTGAATAATCTTTTTCCTATCCATGGAAACTTGGTCCGGCAAACAGCTTCCCAGATAGGGCGACAAGTTTTGGTGTAAGAAAAACAAGGCCTTTAAAGCAGCCACAGTGAAGCCACTTGCCCCTTTTCAGCAGCGCTGTACCCAGGCAAACGCTTCCCATCAACCTGCTCCCATCCACCATAAATATTAACTCAGTCCAAACCAGTTCCATTTTCAGCTCCAAATTCAACAGTCTAAGGCAGCTAACCCAGTCACATCTACCCTACCCAGAACATGCCTATCCCAAGCTGCTATTTCAAACCCCCATTCTGATTGCAGTCAGTGCATGTAAGCGTAGCTCAGTCAGATCAAAGCCAGTGTAACTCAGGTCAAAACAGCCATACCCAGGACATTCTGACCAAATTCAAGCCACACTCCATTCAGGGATGAGTATAGTCTAGTCTGTCCAGTTGCACTCAAAGTCTAACCCAATAAGGGGGTGAACCAGGATGTGCCATCTGCAAAGCAACAGCAGCTCAGCTCTGAGACACTTGAAATGTGTTTTCAGGTAAAAATGTCTGTATCTTACAGAGGTCACCATGGCTTTAGGATCTTGTGGCACTTTATCTCAAACAGGTTAACAGCATTGGTCCCCCTGAAATGCCCTACACGTCATACCAATACAGACGCACTAATTCTTCAGTTCTATTCCCCACCTTGCGCCCTATCATTTTGCCTCCAGCAGATCCTCTTGACTCAAATCCAGATGGATCTCTTGCAAAAAAAAAAAAGGGACTTTGCCATCAAATATTTCCATCTGTTTTAAGAACAGATGGNAGGAGAGGAGAGGAGAGGAGAGGAAGAGACTGCAGTCAGCAGAAATGTATTTGAGGGAACATGTAATGCAGGAAAAGGTGAAGGTCTTATGGGATGGAGACTAGCTTCTAGAATGGAACTGAGCTTCTAAGCTAGAAAAGGCCAGCTTGGAAGAAATGATAGCTGGAGGAACGTACAGTAGAAGAAGGTGTAATCAGCAACACCACCCAAGTGCTAGGGCAGAGGGACAGGTTGAGCCTCACCTGGCACAGCCCACTAAATCCCTCAGTCCTTCCTGACTCATTGAGCACTTTGCACTCAGCAAGGTCAGTAGCCATATGCACATAAGAACTTAGTTACAATAGAAGGCCGTTAGTGGAGCCAAGGCTCAAAGACATGCATCTATTGACAGTGTGTTGGCACTTGTTCTACACACTTGTTCTACCTGCCCTTAGCTTGGCTGAGGTCTTAATGCTCTGAGACTCCTGTCTTGCTGTGCTACTGTGAATGAGTTGTATGAGGAAGCAGGGGAGAAATTCAAGTTTCTTAGTTTCCAAACTGCATTTCAAACTCCAGAACTCGCTCTTCTGACCTTACAAGTGACTCCAGTAAGTGCCAGTCAGGTATTAAAACCATAGCACCAAGAAAAAGTAAATTTCTGCCAGACTCAGAGCTGCAATAGTGAAAATCTCATTGAGCTTAATCATATTTAGCATCCCCTCTGGGTAAATGTCCTTCAGTCCCTCTAGGAGACTGAACTTGAAAATTTCCATGGCTGGGCTGCAGGGGACATCACACAGCACAGGTGGTCTGAGTGGCACAGGTAGGTTGGACACCAAGACCAAGTGCCAACACAAACACCCCAAAGCCCAGGATGAGGTTAGCAGGAGCAAAATTCAGCTCCAGCCTTTGTGGTTACCATCTCAATAAGACAGAGAGAGAGACAGAAAGGAGAGGAAAGGGAGGGAGAAGGTTAGGGAGTGGGGGAGGGCCGGCAGCCTGCAGACTTCTGTTGCCACATGATTTTCCTGGTTGTTTTCAAAGCACTGCTCTAACACACGCGCACGAGTCCCATGTGATCGCTTATTTACGAAAGCACAGTCGTAATGTTGTGTGCCTCTCACATCCGCTCGGCAGCCCACCTGACTGCGGGCTCCATGGGCACCCACTGCATCCTCCCCATCTGCGCCACCGAGCCCAGGGGGATGGGTGACCCATGATGGGTGGACACCACTCCTGTACTGGCAAGGCGGGGAAGCGGAGAGGACGACTGTCTTTCTATTTCCAAACTGCTCTTTGCTTCCCTTTGCCTGGCACTATGTGAGGAGGCTCCAGGGGCAGGGTGCTGTCCCTGCTGTGCTGTCATGGGGAGAAAAAGCTTTTATTTCAGATCTGGCTGTCTCACTTCTTTTAATATGCAAGCTCAGATACAAACTGACTTGTCATATGCCGATATTTCATATCTGATCTTCAAATACGTGCAGATTCTCTTTCCTTGGGTAGAACTTTTTCTACAATCATCCCCTTTCACCCAAAGACCTACTCAATAAAAGAAGAAGGCTCCTTAGAAAGGGCAGGGAGGAGGCTAAGGGAGAGTGTTCACAATGAAATAAAGCTGGTTGTTTCTTTGGTGATGGGGGATGTGGCCTACCTTCAATTCATTTGTATGGAGAACCCCTAACTCCAGTAACATTGTTCTTCTCAGCCAAAGACACTCTCTGAGACATGAGCAAGACGGATGCAATGTGTGAGAACAGTGTTTTTGAACACCAACAATAGGAACTGAATTCACAGAGGCTGTGATGGGACAAGATTATACTGCAGTAAAACATATATTTTGGGGGTTGTGTTTTCCTTTCCTTTCTCTCTCCACAGTCCTAGGTGCCAGTGTCCCTAGAAAAAACGTCAATGGAAAAGAGTCATCGCCTCATATGCTGCAAAAAACCCTCAAGTGATCTTTGCCAAAACCAAAGCTCCTATGAAGAAAGGACATCTGACATTTTAAAACTTTGGTATGGTCAAACCACCCAACGTCATCCCTACTTCCTCTTCCCAGACAGCCAATCCTTGCTTTAAACTGCCCAAGAGCCAACGCCACTACCTCGCCACACAGATTACGCCTCCCATGGCCATGCGTCTTTCCTGCATGCTCAGTAAGTCGCCTCCATGAAGGGTTAATTCAACCAGGGCCTTTTACTCCAAGTTGTTTTCCAAGTAGCTGAGAGAATAGGTCTCTTGTTACAAACATGGCTTCTGGGCATTTGGTGATGCTTTCCCTTTTCTCTCTCTCTGTACCACAAAAGAATCTTTTGTTCTTGTCCCTCTGTCTCATTTACTCTCCCCCACCCTGCTCTCGCCTCTTCCCTCCATTGGCTGCCAAGTGACTAAGGAATGGCAAAAAATGACCATAGCTCGGTCATGGCAAATATTTCTTCAGCTATTATCTGATAGAGACCTTGAGCATCTATGAGAAGGGCCCTCTGCCTTCCCTCGGGCTTCTCCTAGAAATGGGGAAGAATGAATCAGACACAACAGGGCAGGATATAAGTTGAATCAGCCCAACATGCTAATGGAAATGTCTTGCGAATGGAGTCATGGTGCCCGTTTCAGGAAAATCAAATGATAGGGATCCAGAACTGGCAGGAGTCTGGTGGCAGCTTCAATGGGTCTAGATTTTTTATAGGAACTCTGCATTTATTAAAAAACACACAGGAGGCACAAAAAAAGTCACTTTCTTGCCTCCACATTTACTGATTCTGCTGTTTGTAAGATGGAGCCAACACTCTTTGTTGGATGGGTTGTAATGTTGTATAGTTTCTCTGCACCGTTGCTGTAAAATTTCTTGTGCATGATCTCCTACCACAGAAAAGCTGTGGCAAATCTCCATGGACACCATGTCTTCCCACACCCCATTGAAATTATACCGCAGGCATTCCCACAGACATCCTTCTAGCTATAGTCTCCTTGCACTCCTTCCCTGAGTCATTTTACACATACGTACACAGATACATAAAAGTTCACATGACACTAAAGTCACTGCAACTTCCACAATGACCTTTCTGCAACAGAAACAGTTCCCCAGCCAAGTTCCCACCTCCCTGCCTTTTAGAGCATTTGGGTATATCTTTCACTGATGCTGCCTTCTGCTAGAAAATCAAATTCTTCAGTCTCACCTGAAGCAAATCTTGCTATTTCTGCCTTTCTGCTCATCTTCTTCTCTACTGACCCTCTTCACTCCTCTGACTACCCTTTGTCCCAAGTCCATCTCAGTCCGTGTCGTGCTTCAGATGAACGTGGCATATGCTGCCTAGCTCTATCTGCCAAGCTTTCTGCACTCTTCTCCCATTCAGCGCCTTAACTATTTTGGAAAGCCACTGAAACAATTATTAAATTGCAGCCTTAGTGACTTCCCGCACACCCGCATACAAAGCTGTGGATGTAAGGCGTTATCTGGAGAATTTTTATTCCTGTACAGAAGGGGAATGGACTATACAGATAAAAGGGCTATTATATTCCCACATTAGAAGGACTTCTTGTTTGGTGGATTTTAACCAATCTGGTTAAAACACCATGAAAATGGTGAACTGACCAACTTCTTCTACTCGTATGACTGTGCTCACAATAAAGATTTGTGCTAAGTCAACCATATCTGTTTCAAAACTGCGTGCAGAGCAGCTTTCATTGTAAAGCATCAAACCCATCTAATATGGAATAATTAGCAAATATATAATAATCCTCTTCCTGCCTCCTGGCTTGATAACATCTAAATGAATCCCAACGCAGATGCAGAGATCCTTACTGCAATCCCAGTTGTGCCCCACTGCTCCCACAGTAGCTCTGTCGTACAGGGTGCTCACCAGGAGTGTACAGTCAGCCCGAGCAGATAAACACCGATCATCTCCATCACAAAGGACAATTGAAGCACCCAGAGATGAAGTAGTTTACCCTGGTCAAAAAAAGCAAGTCTCTGGCAGATCCAGAAATTCGTTAATTCAAATGTTGTGCATCTAGTGCTATAAACATAAACCTTCCCATCAAGCAGTGCCCCTGATGAAGCACCCTTCACAGGGTGGGATCCCACAGTCCTGCAGTGGAGACTACTGCAGTCAAAGGCATTACAGTGCCCAGAGAACCCTGGTCAGGGTCATCTTTGCACCCTGTGGAGACCAAGAGGTCAGCTGTTGAAGTCCCTTTGGAAAAAAGAATCTACCACCATCTCTTTCACAGATGAGAAGCCCAAGGATGGATTATGGATTCTTACTTAGATAATTTTGGATGAATCAAGAAAAAAGAGGAGGGATAGCTGGATGGCTAAATAAAGCCAATGAGATCACATGTTCCGCCTTTTTATCTGCTTTTCTCTTTCTGCATTTGGGCAACAAAGCTTCCTTTGATACAGAAGAAGAGGGGGGTAGGGAGGGTGGGGAGGGGGGTGCCAGAGTCACCCCAATGGCCCCCGGTCACTTATCCACGCTCCTAATGTGATGTTCCCACTGACAGAGACAGAAAAAAACAGTGATCTCATGATTCCAGAGACGATTCATACAAACAATCCTGGGAGATGAGGGGTGAAGGGGATAGCAAAGAGGGGTAAAGGATGAGTGAGGAAAGGCAAGAAAGGGAGAGGAAAGGGTAGGAGTGATAGGGAAGGGGGACACAGGAAGCAGAACCTTGGAGGTCAACTATGTTAGAAACTGAAGGTCAGAATCCAAAAGAAGATGTGTAGAGGGATTGTAGGGAAAAGGAGAAGAACGAGGAGTTTTGAGACCAAGGGTAACAGGACTGGTGGAAGAAGGTTAGGTGTGACACTGTATGGCAGGACTGAGGCACAATCAGGGATAAGAGTCGAGTGAGTTGTCAAGTATGTAGGAAAGGGAGGCTGGGCTCAGAGACAGTGTGATGGGATGAGGAACAAGGGCTTGATATGAGTGTGAGAAGGAAAGGAGGGGGCAGTACCTACGGGGTTGGGAGCAGAAAGAGTAAGACTTACTTACTTGTTACTTCTGCATTCTGCTTACACAAAACCAGGTCACCAAATTTACCAAGAGAATAATCCTACTCTCTCACAGCCCCAGAGACAACAGATGGGGACAGAGATTTATTACCAGAGGCATTCAGCCATGTCCAAGGGAGGCAGTGGTGAAGCAGTGGGGCTGGAAACAGGCAGCCTGGTTTCCACTTTGGTTGGGTTCATCTCTCTGCAGGAGACCTTCATACCTGCACAGAGGACCACTGTGTGTATATTACACCTCACCCACCAGCAGCCACTTCCTTCAGCCTTCTTCCTTTCCTTCCATCCTGCCCTTTCATTCCTCCTTCCCTTCTTCCCTCCCTCCATCCTTCCTTGCTACCTCCCCACAGGGACACTCAGTGCAGTTGGCACTCAGTGCAGTGCCACCTTCTTCTCCATCGCCCCGGGGGACCTGCCACACCAGCAGCCCTTGTCCCTAACCAGTGGGGCAGCCAGGGCCCAGCAGGAGGCTTTTGAACCCACAGGGCTCCTGATGGAGCTGGGACAAAGAGGGGGATGAAGGACTGGGGAAACCAGGAAAAGAAAAACTGTCTCCCATTAGAAGCTGCCATCTCCATGTCTCAAGGCTCTCCCCAACACTGGTCTGTCCTGGGGGCTCATCACGTTTCCCCCCTCCTCTGTCTGCTCCATGGCAGCTAATCGGTGACCCACTGACAGTCTCTGTCCATCACTCGTCTCTGCACACAATGGGGTAATTAAACCCTGACCCTCCACTCCTTTTATCCATTTCCTCTGCGCAGTCACTCCCCGAAACAGCAGAGGGGAGGGCCCACTGTGGAGGCTCCTGCCCCAGCCTCCAGCTGTAATGAAGATGTAAAGCACAGGAAGGACTCGCTGCGAGAAGAAAGATGATGAGGGGGCAGTTAAATAGGTATTGAGTGGTACAATGCTTCCCAAATGCTTATGCTGAGCTCTGCTGACCTAACCTCCATCATTGACATTTGTAAACCTTCAGCTCTTTATCATCACGCCCACAGGTTGTCCAGCATCATCCCCTGCCCACGCAAACCCACTGCTCCTCTGCAAGTCCTCAGGACAGTGCCAGCTGTGGGTGCCCAGCTCAAGTCTAGTGAAGCTTTCCAGGAGCCTCAATACCTCCAGCCCTGGGCTTGCTCCCCCACAGTACCACCCGGTCTTGTTGGTGTGCCCCAACCCAAAACTTCTGCACTCCCTGGTGTGAACCCATCGCCTCCACTTGGACTAAGCCCAGTGCCTCAGGCCTGACCCATTGGGCTTTCCTCATTAAACACCTGCAAAAGGGCAGAGGGAGGTCTTGGTGAACGAGTGCATGCCACAGAGCACAGCAGATGGACCCAGGAGCTGGCCGGAGCAAGGTGATGTTGCTCTTGTTTGCACGGCAGGACAACGGAGAATGCACCCAGCGACAGACAGGAGTCACAAAATGCCAGGAAGTAATTTTTTTGTCGTTCTTTCTTTTTTTTTTCTGGCTTTCTAGCACTCCACAAAATTTATTACACAGATTGATGAACAGCCAGAAATGATGCTGAGCAACTCAGACTTTGCTTCCTCCTCCCTACCCCGAGTGGGGAAGCTGCCTCCCTCCCACGCATGAGCAAGAAGGGCTGGGGCCACCCGGGGAAGGGCATGACGGGTAAAGCAGTGCCCCCGAACAATTAAGCACTGTCCCAGGCACTGCACACCCCTGTCCCGGGAACAAAAGAGTCACACACAAGAGACCTGACTGTGAAGCCTCCATCCGCTTTCATCACTGACCCCCGGGGCAGCCAGGGCACAAGGTCAGCCCACTTAAACTCCAAACTCAGCCAGAAATAGAGCTGGGAAGTGGGCAAGGGTGGCCAAGTGCAGGGGTCCCCAACCATTTGAGGGGTTCTTTGACTGAGCCATTTCATTTCATCAAAGACACATTTTTTTCTGGAAGGAAAATGGAGAGCAGCGGGTGTGAAGGGAGTAAGGGGGAGGCTGGGTGTTCACCGTGAATTATGACCACTCTCAACAAGAGTCTTTTACATCGTGGAGGTGAGGAGAGGATGGGGTAATTGGGCATGTTAGACCCATGCATAATGAGGGCAAGTCTCTGCCTGTTTCCCACCCTCCACTCTGCCACTGCTCATGAGATGTGGTCCCCCATAGGCCCCATCGCTATTCCGTTGTGGGGCTACACATCCCAGGGACTCAACCCAAGGACCACGAACTTTGTCAGCACCTCGCCAGACTGGAAGTCCTCCTGGGCCATGCGATAGCATGTGGTCATGCCTCTGGTGTGGAAAGGCTGAAAGTTGCCTTATAAATTGAAAATGATCAGCCAAGTCAGGGCCCATGCTTTCCACGGTCTGCAGGGTCTCAGAAAAACCATTAGGTTTTAAGTCACTGTTTTTTCAGGTTGTAAATACTTCTTCTGCATGTAATGCTTCCATATATGTAACAGCTAGACCTTCTGGGGGTCAGCACTGAGCAATATATCAGTGGTTGGTAAGAACAGATGCTCCTGAGACCTATCTTCTTGACTAGGAGAAAAAATCCGTGGGGATGAAGTCAAGGGGGAAAGAAATGTGTTTGGTGCATGTGGAAATACAACGCATCTACCACGGAGCATTGTCCACTTCACCAGGATAAGCCTAAATTCAGGAAATCTCAAAGGAAGGACAATTAAAATACTCAGAAAAAAAAAAAGAAAAAAATTTTATCAATGCACAAAAATACTGCTTTTCATCCCAAAAATGTTAAATTTCACCACCCAGATTAAGTCAGCCAGAATTCTGAAGGACAGCAATATTGTATTCTGCTGAAACTATAGGGCCAACACTTGGAGCTTGGGGGCCCCCCTGGGGAGGGGTATCTCCAGCTTGTCAGTGGAATGAACTGAAGGTACATCTCATTCTGGGAGGAGTTTGAATACAGCAGTGATAAGATGTATAGGCTGGGAAATAAGCAGTCAGGTCATTTGCAGCCATGTTTTCAATGTTTCTCACCCCTTCCTCCCTGAGTTGGTAGCCCCAGGATGCAAGTGCTAACAGCAAACACCCACCCTGGTGTGTGTTAAACCACCCCTGTGTATGACCGTTCTCTATTCCATGTCAATGGGGCCACCACCACCACCTTTATCTCATACCTACACCATGCAGAGGCCCCTGCAGGGGTCTGGAGCACCCAGCAGAAGTGGGGCAGGGACAGAGCAAGCAGGCTGTGGAGTGGTGGGCAGGGAATACAATCCCCACACTTACCCACTGAAAGTTCCCCCCAAAACAGACAACATGGCTCGAGGGACAGCAAACGAAGAGGATGTTAGCTCAGCGTTAGTCGTGTTGATGCTGACAACAGTAGCAGAAAAGCAGCCAGAAATATGAGATTCAGCACAAACCCAGTACAGAGAAATGCATCTGAGTGCCAAGAGGCTAACTAGTCATGCAACGTGTGATCTGCTTGCAGACTCCTTATTACACCTGGTGAAAGACAAGCAGAAGGGAGTTTGACTCTCAGAGCCTGCACTGACTTTTCATAGGTTGTCTATTTAAGGGCGGAAAAATGTCTCTACTTGCAAACTGAGCCCTCTTGATCCAAGCCATATTGGTAGACTGTAAGTGGTGAGCCCGCTTTTCAGGATAAAGCTGCATTTCAAATTTTTGATACAACAATTAATCAGACCTATTCTTGAAAACTAACAGCTTCCTTGGATTTTTTACACATTAGCTAGCCTTATTTTTTGGATTTTAGATAACCCTTTTCATCACTAATTAATTACTCCTCCCTTGGGAGGAGGCAATCGGCTGGATTTCTAATATTGAGACAGACATGGCTTTAGGGCACATGCAGATTCATTCTCCATCTCACATAGAGAAAATCCCAATCCCATCGATCTTGGACATATTGGAGCAACTGTACACAAAAGGCAGGGTCAGTCAGCACACACATACAAAAGCTGATGCTTCAGGGACATACTGAAGGACGTGCACAATGCAGACACGTCAGTGGAGCAGCACAAAAGCAAGGCACATCAGACCTACAAGTTTTGGCCTTGTCAGTGTCAGCAGGTCTGTTTTTTTTACCCCAGGCCAGTTCTGTCTCTTGTCTTTATTTCTAATGGCAGGAGCTGCCAGAGAAAGAGAAATTCACTGCTCCTTTTTTTTCCTTGCAGCCACAGTAAGCAGAAGTGAACCCAGGAGAAATGGGGTCCTGGGATGTCTTTTAACCAGTCTGTTGCACAGAAATGCACAAGGCTCTGAGCAGTCCTCTTGTGCACAACGAAATAATTTATGTTATGCAGGTGTTCTCCTAGGTGTGTGTGTGAGGGGGGAACTTCCCCCCCTCCGCCCGCAGTAAAATAGAAGAAATATCCCCCCATTGCACACCCAGTACGCCTGAATCCAGGCCCCCTTCCTGCAGAAGTTCCCAGCATGGCCCACACGGTGGAGCTCCCCCCTTACAAACGAAGCCCAGCTGTCTGGCCTGGTGGTCACCTCCTCCGAGGTGACCCTGCAAAGCCCATGGTCACGAAACAGGAGACAGCAAAGGGGCAGTGTGCGACTCCCGGACCCCTAACCCACTGCACGGAGCAGTCCTGCTGTGGCATGGACCTAACCTCTGCCTCTGCCAATGATCTGCTGTGTGACACTTGCTTAATCAGCTCGTCTATGTTAACTGTCAACTTTGGGGAGGGTTATGCAGGGCGTCCTCTGTGTTTGGCAGTGCCCAGCTAGCCAGGGGCTGGACTTCAGCGGGGGCTGCAGTGTAACTGTATCACAAATATGTTAACCCCCAGCTGTCAATAGCAAAGTTATATGCTCTAAGGAAGACAGGGGGACAGGTTTTTTTAAAAAATTGCATTTCAAAGTAAGTATTTATGAAGAAAGTGGCTACAGACAGTTGTTTCGATCCAAGAATTTGAAAGAGAATTACACAGGAAAATGTCTGCAAATGTTGCAGGGTCTCTCTTAGGACCACAGCATTGCAGAATCTGTCCGGTTATATTTTCACCATCTCTAGGGATGGATATTCCACCACCTCTCTGGGCTGCTGAAACACTGCTTACCCACCCTTACAGTATTTTTTTCCCTTTTATCTAACTGGAATTTCCATGCTGCAACTTGTGACCCTTGCCTCTTGTCTTTTGCTGTGCAAAAGCCCTGGGAAGACTCTGGCTCTGTCTTCTCTCTATCATCCTCAGCCACAGTCAAGTGCTGTTGTACTGCTGAGCCCCAGTGAGCTCCTCACGTGCAGAGATCAGGGCCTGGCTCATCAATTCTAGCACTTCACTGTTGTAAAACTCCTGTCAGCGTCCAGGGTCAGGATGTCAGCCTTTTCTCTTCAGAGAGCTCCCACCTGAAGGACTGCATTTCTCATTCAGCTTCCCTTCATAAATAAATCACCTCTTAGACTCAGGACTTCAAAGTGATTATTAACAACACGTTCTTGCCCTTGTACTCCAGCAGTGTAGGTGGCTTCAGTCGGTGTTTTGATGTATGCAGTCGAGAGGTTTACGGGGCTGCCCACTGCAAACACTAACCACCCTCTCAGCCAGCAAGAGAGGTCCTCGTCATCAGCCAGTCCTTGTTCCTGGTCATGGAGGAGTTTTCAGTTCAAAGAGTGCAATTTATTTTTTTTTGATCTACGTCAGTAAGTCAGGTTTCGCAGCTTGATAATTGCTCAGAAGCCAGCAGCGGCTGGAAGAGATGACACATAATGCAAGAGGCGACCACATTCTTCTGGGAAATCAAAGCATTCTCTCAGTGATGGGGCTGTCTTGATGAAGGCAGAAAATTCATTTGAACACCTAACCACTACGCACACACCACAGAGGAGAAAAACGCACAGAACCTTGGCAACCCTCCCGTACACATGGCAGCGCGGTGGTTTTGCATACAGCTGTGCTGACTGGCTTCCAAATCACTGCTTCCACAGGTCGCCACTGGCCTGCCAGCAGTAGGGGCGATTGTGCCAACCAGTTTCAAAGCTCTTTGTGTCCCTGCTGTCATCTGAATCATCAGTCTGGGACGTGTTCACATTCACAAACGTCTTTTTGAAACACTCCCTTCCAAGGCAGGCAGGCACTGGGTGTATTTGTACAGCGGTACATCACCTTGCCACTTTTTCAAAGTGCAAATGCAAGAGAGCATCTTTTCCTCAAGGTGGGCACACTTTGGGTCCCCCTCCTGGTGACTGAACAGCTGAAAGCTCCCCACAATCCACTAATAACAACACCTGCTGTTTCACGTGTGCCAAGAAACCTGTTCAACTCAGCAGTTCCTGTCTTCTGCTGCCAGCACTGCAGCTCCCCCTCTACAATTTACTGAGCCCAAAGGCTCTGCCTCCCTGTGCCCCACAGCGACTGGGGTACCTCAGAAACCTAAAGCAAAGTTGGACATAGCCCAAAACCTGGGCTGGTGGCTGACAGGCCCGGCTCCACCATATGGCCCAACCCTCTCTGCGCGCTGTGGTGGCTGCAGGGACCCGAAGGCCTCGGGGCTGGAACAGGAGGGACACAACACACCCGGAGGCCGCTTTCTCCCAAAAACAGCTCTCTGCTGGCCCACCTCCCTGAACCAGAGGGAGCTGACTGGGCGGAGGGGGGGTGGGGGTAGCCCCGTTCCCTCAGACCGAGGTGAGCCCGAGCGCAGAGCTGGGGCGCGCCTGACACCGCCACCGCCGCCGCACCGCTCTCAAGATGGCGGACAGGAGCGGGCTGGCCCCGCCCCCGCGAGTCTCCGTCCCCATGGCAACGCGGCACGACGCGAGCGGAGGGGGCGGGGCCCCGCCCGGCGCTGGGGCTGCTTCCGGGCTGACCCTCGGCGGTGACGTGTCGGCGGGCTGACAGCGCCGGGCGGCAGGTGGCGGCGGGGGCCGCGCGCCGGGTGGCCACTTCCGGTGAGCACGCGACACTCCCCCCTCCCACTCCCACCTCCAGCCCCTCAGGGCCCTGTCAGGGCGACACCCCCCGCCCGCCAAAACGGCCGGACCGGTGCCCGGTGCCCCCCTTCTGCCCCTCCCCGGGTCTGCGGGAGCTCGGGCCACCGGGAGACCCCTTCCATCAGGGCCCAGCGCCGAGCCCCGCCCCCATGCCGGGCCCGAGCCCCGCCGCCCCCGGGCCCAGCCGGGTGAGAGGGCGGGGGGGGGGTGGCGGACACGCTCGCAGCACGCAGCGGCAAAGGGCTGTGCCCGATGTGCGAGGCCGCTGCCGGGAGGGATGCGGCATGGCGAGCTGCCGGCAAAGCCCTGGCCTGTTGGCGGCCGGTGGGGTTGGATGTGGTGGTACCTCACCCTGCCTTTGGTGCTGCCGAAGGAGGAGGGAAAACAAACCGTGTCTGCTAATTAGTGTCCGAAACGAAATAGAAAACTAAACAGGAGGGTTTGCGCCTGGGGAAATAATGAGGCTTTTTTTTGTGTGTGAAAATGAGTTGCAAAAAGCTTTGTGTAGCCTCCCAAGATAAGAGATGAATGTCAAAAAGTGATATAAATTTTTATGAAGTCACGAACAAAACGGAGATGTTTAGCCGACGTAGGGGACGAAACTAAGTGTCTGCAGCAGCCGTGGTGCTAGGCAGGGAGAGCGTGTGGAGAAGCAGCTTCCAGAATGGACCATGTTTTGTTCCGTGCTTTGGAAATACTGCACATGTGTTGGTTTTGAAACACGCAGCATTCAAACTCGAGGACTTTCTCCTGTCTCATTCAGAGCAGAGAATCAGAGACACTTGACGTGATTTTCATCGTTGAGATAAGAACAGAGACCACAATGTGACTTTTTCAAAAAAAAAAAAAAAAAAGGAGAGGGAGATTGACAAGGGGGACAGGTTGATTCTCTGGAGTTTTCTGTTGAGATCACTGGTTTATTGGGGTTTATTCTGTTCTTTCTTCCCAGGGAGTTTGGAATAAGCAGTTTCAGGTGAACAGGCTCCGCTTTACCAAAACAATGTTTGCAGATTTGGACTATGATATTGAGGAAGATAAGCTGTGAGTATTTAGCTTGTCTTTTCCTGGTTTTTTGCTAACAATAGAAATAGTCTTTGCAGCCAAGACCTAATGGGAGTGGATAAATTTACCTTCTCCTGACGCTGTGTGCTGAAGAGTCAGACTTGCTGTTCAGTCCTGATTTCTTACTCCCTCTGGGGACTGGGGATGAGGCATCGTTGTGCTGGTGAGAAAAGAATGCTTTCTGTTGCTGTGCAATGACTACCTTGCCTTTCTGATTGCAAAGCAGTGCTGACAAATCTTGTGTAAATTGGTGACCTTAGCCAGAGATAAAAATATTTACAATAGAGGAAAGATAATAAGAGGCACAAATAAATGGAGAGAAACTCTGGACTCATTAGGTCTGTAAGGAGGAGAACAGTGGAATTTCCTGAGCAAGTAAAAGGTTTGATGAGTTTAGCAATGAATTTGACATGGAGCACTTGTCTGGCATCTCGTTTATGCTGTGCGAGTTTTCCTCTCACTCCAGCACTAAGCAGATCAAACACTCTCTAAAACATGATAGTGTTTCCTCAGTGCCTAGTGATGGATGAGGGTGTCTCTCCCACCTCTAGTCCTTGCATGCTGTCTCAAAAAAGATAGCCCAGAAGGTCCTTATGCTGGCCCACGCTGTCTCTGCCATAGAGTCTAATGTGATGAATTCAAGGGACTGGAGCATCTCTCTTCTGAGGAAAGGCTGACAGATCTGGGTCTGTTTAGCCTGGAGAAAAGAAGACTGAGGGGGGATGTCATCAATGCTTATAAATATTTGAAGGGTGGGTGTCAAGAGGATGGGGCCAGACTCTTTTCAGTTGTGCCCAGCGACAGGACAAGAGGCAACAGGAACAAACTGGAACACAGGAAATTCTGTCCGAACATTAGGAAAAAGTTCTTTATTTTGAGGGTGATGGAGCACTGGAATAGGCTGCCCAGAGAGGTTGTGGAGTCTCCTTCTCTGGAGATATTCAAAACCCACCTGGATGTGATCCTGTCCAACCTGCTGTAGGTGAACCTGCTTTGGCAGGGGGTTGGACTAGATGATCTCCAGAGGTCCCCTCCAACCCCTACTATTCTGTGATTCTGTAATCAAATGTGCAGTGCCAATTGTGTTTCCAGTTTGTATCGCCTCAGAAACAACCAGAGTTGTTTCATACACATGCAGCTCTGCCTACCATGTTCAGTTGTTCATCCACCCTTTCTCATTTAGGGGGATCCCCACCGTACCTGGGACAGTGACCCTGAAGAAGGACTCTCAGAACCTGATTGGGATCAGCATTGGGGGAGGAGCGCAGTACTGCCCCTGTCTCTACATTGTCCAGGTGGGCATTCGGGGAGGAAGAATCAACCATCTTTGTAAAACAGTGTTGGCCTGAGAGATGGAAAGCATGAAGAGTCCTATGCTATTTGTTTTTCTCAAAGTGGAAGACATCATCTCACTTCCCAGTGAATAAGATTTCCTTACCCTAGTACCTAATAGGTGTGGAAGAATTAAATTAAGACTTCCAAAATTATCCTTCTCCTTGGAGGGCATGTTAGAATTCACAGGGGAATGGTGTGTCATTCTCAACATCAAGAAATCCTAAGCTTGAGGAGGTAAGTCCTGGAGGCAAAAACTGCCTGAGAGAACAAGATGATCAGCCCACCTCTTAGTTAGGAAAGGAGAAAAACTGTGACTTCACCATGAACAAAATGCAGCTGAGTTAAATAGGAAGAATGTAATAGTCCTTCAGCCTTGCATTCACCTTCCTCTTCCTCTTGATTCCAGAATATCTGTGCTCTTTCTCCTCTCTGCTAGGTATTTGATAACACTCCAGCAGCTTTAGATGGCACCGTAGCAGCTGGTGATGAAATCACAGGAGTGAATGGGAAGTCCGTCAAAGGGAAGACCAAGGTGGAGGTGGCCAAGATGATACAGATGGTAAAGGTGAGAGGTAGGAGGGGGCCACCGGAGCTTCTGGGTCATAGTTTACAGTTTATTGTCCATTGGTAAAGGAAGCCACTGTTACTTGCTTCCAGCACAGCAGTTTGGGATTTGCTCTTTCTACAGGGAGAAGTGACGATTCACTACAACAAGCTGCAGGCTGACCCAAAGCAGGGCAAGTCTTTGGATATTGGTAAGATTGTTTTTTTTCTCCCTAGAGTCTTAAAGTGACTTGGAGAGGTGAAAGATTGGTCCCAGCTAAAACCAAAGAAAAATTCTGGTTCCATTCTTCCTCTTAACTCAGACATTTTCAGATGGATACTGTCAAAAAGAATTACAGGTTTATAAAAACCCTTCCTTGACTTCTTGAAATAGTCTTGAAAGTCAAATTGAGGCTTGACTGTTGTTGTGGGAGGCTTGTTTTCCTGTGCTGTGTTTAGCATGGATGATGAAATTCAACTAGATAATAATTTAATTTATTTATTTTGAATACATGTAAGTTATGCTGATCTATTGAGAGCTTGAGCTGTAGAAAGAAATGCATCTGTCAAAAAACACTGGTTGCAGTTTCTCAGCTTGGAGAACAGTGATGAAATACCTGTCTACACTGAGTTTTGTACAACCATAAATTTTACAGGAGAGAGAGGAGGCTTTATTTCTAAAGCAAAGTGTGTGTTTTAAACTAAGCCTATGTAGCTGTCTCCATTATATGGTCTGCCTTTCTCACTTTTCTAAAAAAAAAATCCTTCTATTCTTTTTGCTTTCATTTCTCTTCATGGTGATTAAGGTGCTAATGAATTGACAGAGGTTCAGGAAAATGTTGAGGACTGAGATGGATTTCTGGGGAAATAGAAGTGCGGTGAGAATATGGTATTTTCCAGAGATGCTAAACACTGTAGCTCCAGCTGAGTTCTTGGGAGCTGCAGGCACTTGGCACCCCTGCAAGTTTGCCTCTAAAGAAATGTAGCTGAGTCATCTGATTCCAAAGAAGGCATAATTGTCTCTAGCAATTTACAGGGTATGACCACCAAAGACAGAAATGAATTCCATCAAGGGGTGACAAAAAGGTTTAGCTAAGAGCTAAAAGATAAAAGTTAAGCAAACTTTGATCATTAAATCCTATTTGTCTTACTTTCAGCCCTGTCTCCTGACTTCAGTTGAAATAATACAGCAAGTAGCATAAGCAAAGTTTAGTTCCAAATACCATGATAGGTAGCTTATAGTAAAGTGATTTATTGTAATAGTCTTCCAAAAGAAGTGCTGGAGCTCTATTGATTGAAGTATATAGGATGTGAGAGCAGAACAGACAGAAGATAGAAGATGTGCTGTGCATGGCTGGTGTTCTTTTTCTGCTCACTACCTCAATAGTGAGTTAAGTTCAGACTGGCCATTTTATTCAATGCCTGAGAAAGTGGTGAAGTATGCTAGTGTGCTTTTCATGCCCACAGAAATTACTCTGATCCTGGTTTGCAACTCTGTTTTGGCTTTTAGTATTGAAGAAGGTAAAGCATCGACTGGTAGAGAACATGAGCTCAGGGACAGCAGATGCCCTGGGGTTAAGCCGAGCCATACTTTGCAATGGTAAGTATTGTCCAGAAGGACATTTTCTTACGGAAACATTTACCCTCTTGTGCTTACCAACTTTTTATAGTTCTTGCATGTTCCACATTACTTCTTCGTAATTCTTTCCTTTTGCTATACTTCCCTGTTGTGATTGCCTCTGCCCTTCCTCAGTGATGCATTCTGTCATTGGGGCCATTTAAATGTTAGCTAAGATCAAATTAATTTAAAGTGGGGGCCCACTTAGTGAATGCTGATAGGTGATGACACCACACTGCAAAACTAGCTCACAGTTATTTTAAAAACTTCCCATGTTGGACCAGGGGGCAGGCTTTAGAGGTGAAAATTGAACCAAAAATAGGAATCTGGTGTTTTTCCAGTTCGTCAAGTCTTAACCATGTTGGATTTGACTGTTGTAATTCTGTATTCTGATTCTTGTTTCCATTTAGATGGACTAGTGAAGAGATTAGAGGAGCTGGAGAGGACTGCGGAGTTATACAAAGGTAAACTGTCTCTTCCATCAGACACCAGATGGGAGAGAAAGATGCTTCTATTATGTTTTAGTGAAATAACTTCAATGTTTTTTTCTGTCTTCTGTCACAGGCTTGACAGAGCACACCAAAAGTCTTCTCAGGGCTTTCTTTGAGCTATCCCAGACACACAGAGGTAAAGAATCTTGAATGAAGGGAGCAGAAATGTTTGACCTCCAGTTTCAGGAATTTTAGTCCATACTTAGATTCGTGATTCCCTCACTCAAAGCAAACTAAGTATTGCAAAAATGAGGTGGGAAGGGCTGCTCTCCTGGCATTAGCGGTCATGGTGCTAGCACAGGCCCTGTCTTTCACATGAGACAGTGAAGAAATGCCCTGCCAACCTCTGGCCTTTAGGAAATATGTAGCATCATTCCCCAGCTAATTGCAAGGTTATGGGAAGGAGTTGTAATACTGGAGGCAAGATTCTTCTCCAGAGTCAACCTCTTCTTTCGTCTGTTTGTATTTATCACCCTCATCCAGCATTTGGAGATGTTTTCTCTGTCATTGGTGTACGGGAGCCGCAACCAGCTGCCAGTGAAGCCTTCGTGAAATTTGCTGATGCCCATCGCAACATTGAGAAGTTTGGGATTCACCTTCTGAAAACAATTAAGCCGGTAAAGAATTTAACCGTAGGAGTAAAGGGTCTGGAGAAGAGGGGAATCTAGAAAGACAGAAGTGTGTGTTTGAAGGTGTGTTCTTACAAATCATTCATTCTGGGAAGAACTGTCTTTGTCTGCTTTCCTTCAGGGAACTCTCTTCATAAAGAATCAGGTAGTGTAATGAATATATCAATCTTGTGCTTTTGACTTTTGCACATGAGTGTATTACTCTCCTTTTCTTTTGGGGATGAGAGGGTAGTTTGATCAGTGTAATCCCTAGAGCCTTTTCCCTGATATTGGTACCCATAATTGAAAGATATCACTAAATTTAAAAGAGTTTAGTTGAGCAATCCAGGAACAATGTAAGGATTTCAATCAATATATTAGAGTGAGAGTCTCCAGGGGATCTGTCCACCTAATTTAGCAAAGAGAGTATTAAATGTTGATTTGGGCACTACTTTATGTGCCATGTTGGATGGACAGCATTGGTTAATGGGCCTCTGAATCAGGGAAAGCAGTTTTCAGGACTAGCTGAAAATGAAACAAGATTATTTGAAAGAACACGAATTCAGACCAGAAGTGAGGTATGCATTTCTAATGCTGGAACCACTTGCCAGTGACTGTAATGGATTCTCTAACCGTAGCAATTCTGAGTCAAGATCAATTATTTTCTTTCAGATATGCTCTAGTTAAAAAGAGTTAACTCGAGGCAGTCTCATGACCTGTGCTCGTTAGAAGGTTGCACTTGATGAATTGTAGTCATGCTTTTTGGTCTTACATACATCAACAGGATGTGTTTCCCTTGCAGATGCTTACTGACTTGAATACATATCTGAATAAAGCCATTCCTGACACAAGGCTGACTATCAAAAAATACCTGGATGTCAAGTTTGAATATTTGGTGAGCTGCTTTTTATATTATTTTTTTTTAGTGCTGATTGAAATTAAGTTTCCTAGAAGCATATTCTGAGGGTCCCATACAGCCTATACAATCACATGTCCATCCTTCCACAGTCCATGCAAGAATGCATTTTTTTTCCAATTCTTTGTCTATTGCCGCATTACTCAGATTCAGACACTTGCTTTTGACTCAATAGTTCTTACAGGTAAGAGAGATCTCCCAGAACCCAGATGACTTATTTTCTAAATGGCCAAATTAATTTCCTTATTTATTTGTAAAGAGTTCCTATGCAACTTATGCTCTTGAACTCCCCTAAACAGCTCACCAGCTTCAGAGTCCATGTTTTTCAGGTAGTTTTGGATAGTATTTCTTTAGCCAGATTAAACCACTGTCAAATTGTGTTTGTTTTTATTTAGACCATGCTTTTTTTCCCCCTTCTCCATTCCACTCACCCTTCGTTTTCTACACCCCAAAAAACAGGGTAGGGTTGTTAAGTGCCTGTGTTCCATAACTGTAAGAATCTATTTCCTTTTACCAGTTTAGAGAACTATATGGAGCTGCAGCCCTAAGGCAAGTGAATATGGCAGCATCTCTTCCCACAATTTTCTCTTGGTTTTCCTCCTCTTTAATTATTCCCACCTCATACTTTTCTGGTATTGTGTTTTCCCAAACAGTAGAGGAATGCAGGATTTTTCTCTTACTTAGGTTATACCTATCTAAAGTATTTGCTCCTGTAATATAAATATTAAGCGCCTTCTCTCTCCCCCAATGTTTTCCTCTCCCCATCTTTCTCTAAATAGTTTTTCCTTCCACCTGGGATTTTTAATGTACTCTGATCCCACTATGCTTTCCTCACTGTCCCTAGCTGCAGCATTGAAGGAAGGCTTGAAATGGTACAACCCTATGGCTACGGGTGATAATGAAATTGCTTCTAATTGTTAATATGTCCTTCTTGTTTTGCTTTTTGCCTTTTTTTTTTTCATAATCCTACGAAGTCTTACTGCCTGAAAGTCAAAGAGATGGATGATGAAGAGTACAGCTGCATTGTGAGTACCAGTACTGTGGCGATGACAACTGTTTCTGCAGCTTCCCTGTGCACACTGCCTTGTAATTGCAAAAGCACTCCTGTGCCTGTGTGCATCCTACAAATCACACACATTTGTTCTTAACATATTAGAAATTGGAGGTCCTTAAATGCTGCCTTGGAAACACTGCCAATAACTGTCATGAATCACTGGTGCTGTGGAATAGTAGAGGGACCAGACATCTCCTCTGGCAGCTTGTTTGCTCAGTGGTTGACTGTCTCAGTGTTTTAAGTAATATTAGCTTGTGTAAGAAGGATTAAGGTGTTATCTTCACAGATTCCATTTGTGTGTAGTGTACAGCTTATCATTAATTCTGGACTTGTTTCTGAGAAATGGAGGTTTAGCTTCTCTAGCAGAACACATGTGAAAGCTGAATTTGTAGTTGAGGAAAATTGATTAAAGAATTTCTCTTAACAATAGACTTTTACCCAAAAATAGGTAGTTTAAAATCTGAAGACATAAAAAAACCCTGGCAACATTCTCTAGTAACAGCTTGTTGTCTGGTTTAGAGTTTTACAACTAATCCTTAACAGCTCTGTTTAAGATACCTAACGGTGTCCCCTACATGCCCAGTTTCTTTGCATAAAAGTCAGGTCTTGTTTTATCCTAGGTATTGATCGCGGAGCAGGGATTTGCATTCTTGGAATGCCCAATTCCCAGTGCCAGGAAGGAATAAAACTTTCCTAACACAGCATTTAATTATACCTTTCCTGCTAAATGGGAAGGAAAGAATCCCAGTCTTAACCAACAGAGTAACGTCTTTGGGTTTTGGCACATGCAGCTTGCCAAGCCATAGTCAGTAACATGTTTTTTTATATATGTTATGTTTACAGGTGTAAGAGAAGAATGCTGTTTTGCTGACAGACCTAACCCCTTTCTCTCAAAACTCTTTTGTGGGACAATGTATAGGTCCATCCCTACTGGTTTCCAGCATTGTGTCTGAATGGTTATAGATACCACAGGGTTCCCTGTGTAGATGTATAATATGTCATGCAATCAATATAGGGTGAAGCTTGCAGAGGGCAGATTTTTTTGTGTGATTGATAGAAATTAATATATCCCTCAGACCCTACTTGTTTGTTCATAGTGTCTGTCTGAATAGTTCAGATAAGAAGCCATTCCATTTCTCCATGCTGGGTTGAAAGGTGCCGGTCCTTCTGTCTTTGCTTAGTAGTGGTGCTTTTCTTTACCATGGTTGGTATGTTTTTGGCCCCACTGACTTCCAGTTTGTTGACGTGGCTCAGCGTTCCTAATACTTCATGCTTCCTGACTGCAGTTCCAGTGAGCTTCAGAGGGCTGTAATAACCCAAGGTCATTGTGAGTCCACATCGGTAAGCAAACTCTGTGTACAGGCACTGTTGTGGGAGTCTAAAGTGGCGCTGTGTTTTTGGCAGGCTCTGGGTGAACCCCTCTACCGTGTCAGCACTGGGAACTATGAATACCGCCTTATCCTACGTTGCCGGCAGGAGGCTCGCACACGCTTTGCCAAGATGAGGAAGGACGTGCTAGAGAAAATAGAGCTCCTGGACCAGAAACACGGTGAGTACCACTGCTGTGTCCAGCACCTGAAGGGGTCAGGCAGACATGGCTTTGGCCTTCATGCTCCTCTTTCGTCTCAGCTCAGAAGTCTTTGTTGAAGAATCCTTCTGTGGCTGTGCCTGAGACATCTGCCCTCAGGGGACAAGAGGGATTAATGCGTAGGAGACTGTAACTAATATTGGTGAGGGTGGCTTGATCACAGCCTTCATGCTCTGTGAAGGGGGTTTTTGCCTGATTTGTTCCCAACTCGTCTCCACTACAGTGCAAGACATCGTGTTCCAGCTCCAGCGTTTTGTCTCCACGATGTCCAAGTACTACGATGACTGCTATGCCGTGCTCCGAGATGCAGATGTCTTTCCCATTGAGGTGGACCTTGCCCGCACTACTCTCAACTATGGGCAGAAGGACACGTACACAGATGGGGCAGAAGAAGAAGAAGGAGGAAGCGAGAGAGAGGGTAGTGGGAAGGAGGACACAAATGGTGAAAAGCTCATTGATGATGCCTGAGTGTGCTGGCATGGCCAGAGGAAGGACTTTGCAGACTGTTATAAAAACATGTATTTCACATGACAATTCATCCTCTGTGATTTCTGTGTATGTCCAGCCTGGGATTCCTCCTCTGCTTTGGGTGGGGGTAGCTGGTTGGATTGGGACCAACCTCTGCTTTCCTCTCTCTTCCCTTGCTTGTTTGCCTGGATATTCCTTTGTCCTCCAGAGACTTCTGCTGCCCAACTTGGGTACTGAGGTGTGGGGAGGAAACATCTCCTGCCACACTGCCAGGTGACTCTGTGCAGACAGGACGCTGCTGAGCATGTGGGATGCACCACTCCCCACTGACACATGGAAGCCAGTTAAACATCTGGAGATGATTACAAATGGTGAGAACAGCCCCCTTCTGTCCTCCCCTTGTGCTATGGGAAAGTGTTAGCACCAGCATTGTTTTCTTCACCCTGCTGCTCGCTGTCTTCAAGCTTCCCATTCTCTGGCCTGTTTTAAGCTTCCTCTGTCTCTTCCACCTGTCCCCATGGGCTGCAGGACCGATTTTTGTAGGATAATCACTGCCACCACTCCCAGCTCTCTGCGCCACTGTTCTTAAGAAATAGGAGCAAGTTTGAGGTGATGCCTCGAACTGGTGGTGGTACCGAACTGGTGGTAGTACATGTGACCTGATCACCCCCCCATCCACGGGGCTGGGGGAAGCTCTCAAAGCAGGGGCTGGTGGAAGTGGCTGCCTGGCATGCGGAGCTGCTGCAGCCCTGCTGCCAAGATTTGGAAGTCTCTTCCCCCGGCTACCATCCTCTTCGTAGTCCCTGAGCTCCTGTACAGCTGGCACTGTCTGTACACTCCATAGCCATACCTCAGGGCTAGAATCCAGCAGGATGTGGCTCTGCCCTTCCCTGTGGGAAGGAGAGACCTGGCTGAGGAAGGAGCCCCCCTACTCGGCAGAGATGCTGAGGTGAGCGTGCTTGTCTGAAGCAGGCCAACTCCTGGGAATAACAGCAAAGCTGCCCACATTTCCTTTCCATCCTTGTCCTCTCTTACAGCGCCTTGCAATGGACAGTAACCAAACGTGCTTCTAGAGGACATGCAGCCAGTCCTGCACACTCCTTCCTTGTGCAGGAGCCAGGAGGAGCCACCTTACAACTGCAAAGGAGGTATCCCATCCTTAAACTAGAGAGGAGAGATGGGAAACTTTGTGGAGAGAGGAAGACAACGGTCTGTAGGCAGAGGCTTTGAGATGTTTTTTAGTGCGAAGCGTGAATAGCGTGCCACCCCCTTGCTCTCCTCTCTGCACAATCATTTTGTGCTGCCTCTGGGCCAGCCAGAAGCAGTAGCTAACATCCCGTTCCCCAGCACAAGGGAAGGGGCGAAAGGAAAACCAAGGTAAGCGAGGCTGCTTCCTTCCTCCTTCCTTTTCTCTTCTCCTCCCTCCATCCATGTGGGCTGATCCCAGATGCCAATGGCACTTTCTCTTTTGGCGGGCAGCACAACTGCCAGGGATGGTGTTCTTCTCAGAGGCAAGGGTTTTGACTTCTCTGTCATTATGTTCTAGTGGTAGTGAAAGAAATTATTTAAGGGCATTAATTTATGATGGAGATGTTTGTTTTGTTTTGTTTTTTCTCTTTGATTTTTTTTTTTTTTGAGCTTCGTCATCTCTGTGGGTGCCTGGAAGAGAGCCATCCATGGTCAAGCTGCTCTGGAAGACTTAAACGGACTCTGATTGTACTGACTGTTGTCTCTAATAAAGAAAAATGTGACATTTCGTTTCCTGTCCTTCATGGGTTTTCTTTAGTGATTTTTTTTTTTCGCTCATCCTCCGTTGGTTTTAATCTTAAAATATAATGACAGGAAGAAGGAGTGTCATGCGCTGGCCATTATTTTCTTGCTCATACTGGTGGATAAGCTCTACGCCAAGAGGCAGCGGTCACTGCAGCGCAGGTTTCCAGAGGAGGCAGCTTATAAATGCTGTAGCACAGCCAGTCCTCCATGTAATACCAGCTTCTCTGCATCTTGGCTTCCCAGGGGAACAGCAGCCTTGTAAAGCCACCCGTTGCCTCAGTCCAGCCCGGTGGCATCCTTGCACCCTTCCAGGGCCAGCTTCTCCACACAGCTCAGCAATTGCATCACAAGCTTGAGCTGATGCTTAAGTCCCTGATCCTCTTTCAGAGCTGTTCGTTGTGCCAAAATACGGAGCAGTTAAGAGGAACAGAGAAAATGCTTCAGCAGAGCCCACCTGAAAGCCACCAACGCAAAGTGGGCAACCTGGCTGGTGGAGGGGAAGGAAGAGAGCTGGGTATCTCACAGCCCTGACTGTGGTGAGATGCGGTACCCTCAGGGCTTTTGTGTGCCTTTGTGAAAAGATTTGAGTGGGAGGCTTAGCAGGAAATGGTGACTGGTGACAAGGAAACAGAGGGGACCTTGTTCTAGTGACCTGCCGGGTGCTGACAAGGGTGGTTGTTTTCACGCTGTGGACCTTGGACCTCTGGGGAGTTGTGGGCTGCTTCTTGGAGGGGGTATTGGTGAATAAGGAAAACCCGGCCGGGGGGACAGGGTTTGGGGTTGCTGGGGAAAGAGCTGCAGGGCAAAGTGGTCGAGCAGAGCAGAAACAGGGATCTTACCTTGTGGGGAGGGGAGAACAAGTTTGCAGAGCTGTGAATGAACACCTACAGGGCTCCACCACCCTTGCTGCTGCTTCTCGTTCTCCCAGAGCTTTGCATGTGGGGTTTGTCGTGGTGCTTAGTCTGATTTGGGATGTTTCTAAGTGGGTTTGAACAGGAAAAAGCCCAAAGTCACCACTGTGACTGGCTCAAATGGAGACCTAACGGTGTTAACCAAGGTGGGACAGGGCACAGCTCCATGGGCTTTGCCTTCTCCCCTCCCATTTCCAGTCCTTATGTCTCTTCTTAAACTGACATTCTTCAGCGGCTTTATTTTGCTCATCATTTACTGCTCTTTGCTTGGGAGCATCTAGAACAAAACCCTTTCCTTCACGTCCCCACTCCCCCTCTGGGTTTAAATGGCTTTATGGGTCCTGTAGGCTTTGCCCATCACCAGTTAACTTGTACTCAGCCTGGTCTGGAATGAAATGCCTATTTTGATGATCCCAGGAGCTGCCTTCCCTGTAGCCCTCTGCCTACTTTTTGATCCCTCGCTATAGTCACAGGTTCCCCCAGGGCCTCTGAGGTGAAGCAGTTCAGGAAACCGGAAGAAAGGGCTTTGGCCGGGGGGGGTGTTTATAAAAGATCCAGTCCTAAAGCAGATTAGGAGTGGTTTAAGCATGCCAGGGAAGGTTGTCCTCTCTGAATCTAGAAATCCACCGCTGCAGCGGGGATGAGGGGGGTCATGCCTGCCTTACCACGTGCTCCAACACCCTCGTTAGTGGCACCCGGGGGCTGCAGCTTGTCCTTCTGCCTTACCTTTGATTCCTTTACGTAAGGGGGTTTTCTCTATTTAAAAGGAACACACACGTGTCCGGTGCCATTCCCGCTGAGTGGGTAATCGCTGGGGACGCAGTTATTCACCTGCACTGAAACCCCCACCCCCAAAGGGGCCAGGTTGTTCCCTTCACACGTCAACAGGACTCACTTCAGCCTAGCTAAAGCTGGCTTGCTGCTATTCCTGTCGGCGAGGCTCCGTCGCATGGCTGCTCGCCTAATGGCATTAGTGTTTCTCAGATGTCTTCTTCTGGCACCTCAGCAGCGGCCCCTAACCCAGTGCTTCCCTACTTGGAAAAGCAGCATCATATGTCACTGCCCTGGCTTTACCACCCACAAAAGATGCTCCAGAGAGAGGTGGTTGGAGCCAGTGTCCCACCGGTTTGGCAGTGCCCGAGGGAGGTATTGCAGGGAACACGGCGTCTACCCCCCATGCTGGCTGCAGCTGGAGGTGGTCCGGATGATAGTTAGGAATTACACCAGCTCCTAAGCGTGCTGCCAGCTAACCTGGCGCTATCCCGACCGTGGAAGTGGGGCTGAAGAAACACTGACACCAGACCAAAGCGTACCAGATCTGATTACAAAGAGTCTCTAATTGTTTGTGTTCTGTATGGTGACAACGCAGAAGGAAAAGGAGAGTTCTTGGCAGCCTCTTCAGAAGACTTTCTCCAGGGCTGGTTTGGAAGTGAGGAAAGAAGATTATTATTTTTTTTCTTTTTGGTGTTTGGGCTTCTCTGAGCCTGTGTTGTACCAGCATGGGTGCAGGATGCAAGTAGACGTATCACTGGGTAGGTATGTGGACATATGTACATAAGGACCAGCTATTCTTATATCTTTCCCTCTTACTTCTTACATCTGCTTTTGTCTCAACTTTCTCCACCCCATATCCCACCTACCATCCCACGCTGAGGTGCATGCAAACATGGCCAGTTTTATACATCCCCATTCCTCTGCCCTGGCTAAAAACTGTCCCTCTCCACCGTTTGGTCAGCGTTGCAGCCGTCTCGTGCCAACACCTCCCCGTCCCCCTCGGGACACCCGCCTCCCTCCCCACTCTGCTCCTCTGCCACGTGGTTGGCCTCCTCGCTGGCCGCCACCACGGCATTGTCAGTGCTGTGGGTTGGCTGGTGGTTGTCGCTGCTGTGCTCCTCGGCTTCCTGCACATCAGACTCTGCTTCCTCAGTGTCACTCCCACCACCTGCGGAGGGGTTCTTCTCCGGGGGAGGCTCCTTCTTATTCCCTCGGTTCAGGCAGCAGTAGGTGGCCACGGCCAGGAAGACAGCAGAGAGCACCACCTCTGAGCCTGCCAGGTAGAAGATCACCTCGTAGTTCTTGAGAGCGTCAACCAAGCGGCCTGGTGGTTGAAGAAGGAATGAGACAGTTAGCTTCAGCCTACGCACTCCTGCCTGGACAGCCCAGCATAGGTGGGCAGCACCTGTATTTGGCTGAGGACACATTTTTCAAGGAAAGAGCAAGAAGACCGAATTTCTAAAAATCACTCTGGGCAAGAGCCATACTGTACCACCAGGGAAAGTACTGTAAGAGCGTGGGTTTGGTGTTTTCCCTTGTTTGGACAAGGTTAAATAACTGTGACACGCTGATGTTATGGTCTCATGTTGTAGTGGGCCATTTTCTTCTTGCCAAAGTGAGATAAACCTCTGAGGACTTGGCTTGTCCAGTCTCAGAAAAGAAACAAAATTTGAGAAGGCATTACTATTTCTTAAGCTATCATGACAGGAAAACATTCAGAGGGGGAGAAGAAACATCTCTTTGGCAAAGAAATCCCTTTGGCTGGCCCACACCTGATGATTTATCTGCCAAAGAGATGTTCTCAACGCATCTTCTGAATGCACTGGAGCTGGAGGGATGGTTCCCAGCCCTCAGTACTGGGGAGCCTAAGCAGCCATCCTGTTATAGTCAGGATGGCACCCACTGAGTATAGGACCAGTCCTTGGTGACTGGAGGCTTCATCCCAGTCCTGAGTGCTCCTGACTGCGTATGTCACCCCCCAGTCCCTGTTGTGCTATGGTGCGTGGCCTGAAACCAGCCCCAGGGCATGCTGAGGTGCCTCCCTGAGAAGTCATGGGAGGCACGTGACAAATTCCTCCCTGGTTGAATGTGCCCCTGTTCACCCAAGCTGGACGGCAGGCAAGGAGCCTGCGTGCACGCCCGCGCGCGCGCGTGTGTGTGTATGTGTGCAGCTTATCCTGTGCCAAAACCCCTCAGCCCCACGGGGCGGGAAGCAGCTCAGGAGGATTACACCAAACAAAGCCACTTTGTTCCACTCCCTTCTTCCAGCCAAGTGCTGCTCCACCGACTCCGAGCCCAGGGGTTTGCCAACACACTCAAGCTTCCCATACCGGGGCGGGGGGAGGTGGGAACCACAGCTTGGCTCCCCACCACCACCATTCTTCAGTGACCCTGCACCGTCTGTGTCCTGCTGTGTGTGTGCATGGTACCAAGGCACAGCTGAACCAAGGCAGGGGGCGCTAAGGGGTGTCCCCCATCAGCAGCCACTGGTGTGCCTTGTCCTGAGGAGCTGTTAAATCCCCCTCTCCCCTCATGATCTCTCTGCAGCTGCCTCTAAGACACATATTTCTTGACTCTCCCTGGCCTGGGACTGCCAACTGCCCAACAGGCTGTAAGATGGGACATGAATTATTGTTAGCATCAAGAGGGTCTTCTCTTGGCCACCAATTTTTACCTGAGAGCTGAGTAGAGTTGCTGAGGGCAGGTTTCACTCAGAGCTGGGGGTACACGCTGGGAAAAAGCTCATTCCCACAGAGGTCTTCACTGATGGGCTTTAGCCCATGTGTTGCAGCTGAAGAAAGGGAATGTAGGAAGCAACGGAGTGGTTCCTGCCTGGGGATTTGCCCGTGGTCTGTCCCGGTGCCTTCCTCACAAATCACACGTGCAGGAAACTGCACTTCATTTGGAAGTGATCCTTTGGCATGATTTAGCTTTCTCAGACAGGATCAGACAGTTAACAGGAACCTACACCAGCCTCTGGGGTGAAGGGTGTCTCCCCATTCAACAGCCTATTTATGGGCCGTTTGTGGGGTGTGGACCTTACCAAGGACTGTGGCCTAGACTAGACTGGTTGAGAAGCTGTGAGTGGCTTCATCCTCTTTAAAAAGAAGTAACGACCAATGCCTCAGGTGGCTCTACAACCTGTTTTGAATTGATTGACACCAAAATGCCTGTGCCTTGGGGTTGGAATCAACACAAACTGAGGTCATTATTCACAGCAGCAATCAAAAGGCCATGGGCACCAAGGAGAACTTGAAAGACCCTTGTCTTTACCTACTGAAGACTCTCAAAGGTTTGCCTGCAGCAGGTGCCTGACCCTACCCATTACATGATTCTATGCAACGTCCGCAGTGAAGGCAGAAACCTGGATCCCAACATGAGAGGGAATTGCCCCTGATCAGGACTGAGGGACAGTGGAAGTCATGCCACTGGATAGCTCTGTACACCCACCATTGCTCAGGTCTCTGAGCAAAGCAGAGAGAGAAGTATCACTTGCCATTTTCTTCCTCTGCTTTCTGGAGTGAGACTGGGAGCTCTCACCTCAGATCTCGGCTTCCAGGGGAAATTTGAAGTTGAGAAATAGGGTCTTTCTTCAAGTACCATGCCCGTGCCCAATACCTGCAACACCACGGAATGGCAGCCAAACAAATCACCTCTGTTTTGCAGCAAGAGACCTACCTGCAGAGGGTGGACCGATGAGCACAGCGAAAGCCTCAATAAGTAGGACCAGCCCGATGGCGCTGGAGAACTTCTGGGAGCCAACGATGGCCATCAGCACCTCGAACTGCAGTGCCCCCACCATGCCGTAAGAGATGCCAAAAAAGACGCAGAAGATGACCAGCCCTGTGTAATTGCTAGCTCTGGCACTGCAGATGTCTGTCAAGCCATTGAAAAGCATAGCGAAGCTGAACAGGTATGCTACGTGAGGGCGGACCCACTTCAACCCTGCCACCATGCCACAGGCTGGGCGGGCAAAGATGTCTATGAAACCAATAATGGAGAGCAAGAATGCAGCCTCTGTGTCTGGTACACCTGTGTCCTTGGCGTAGTTGACCAGCAATATTGGGGGCACGAAGAGACCCAACACCAGGATGAACTTTGAAATTGTGTAAATGATAAACCCTCGGTTGGAAAAGATACTAAAATCCAGAAGCTTTTTTCCTTTCTTGGGCTTCTTCTTGGTTTTCATGGCTTTCTTGGTTCCATCAGTGGTGCTGATTCCCTCCTCTGATTTCCCTCCTATGGGCAGCATCTCTTTGGCTTCGTATTTGTCCTGAGCCTTCTCTGTCTTCCGCTTCATGCCCATATCCAGGGGTCTCATGACTGCCCCACAAGTGCAGCAGTTAAGCAGAAGGCCCCCCATGATAAGGAACCCTCCTCGCCAACCAAATTTCTCCAGCAGCACTTGCCCCAGTGGAGAGAGGGAGGAAAGGAAGACAGGACTCCCAGCAGCAGCCAGTCCATTGGCAAGAGGCCGACGCTTGTCAAAGTAGGTGCCCAGCATGATCAGTGAGGGCTGGAAGTTCAACGCCATACCCAGACCTATGGGAGGGTGAAAGCCAGGAGGGAAACAGGGAGTGCAAGAACATGAGACGTGGTTTGCAACAAGCTGAAAACTCCCCTCAGACTATCCTAGTCCTGAAGTCCCATGATGGGATTCATGTGTTCCTCACAAGTCTCTGCTCCTTCACGTTGGTGGTTTACCCCCGGAGAAGATGGGCTAAAACAACCTGTCTACCTGAACTGTATTTGAATTAGGTAGCTGTGGCCGTGTTTAGACAGGACCTGTGCCTTAAAGAGGAACTTTGCTTCCCTTCCCTCCGCTACCCCTATATACGGATGCCATCCCAGTTGCCATGATCACTGGGCATCACTTCATTTCTTATATCACTCTCCCCTCAACCACAGGCCCTGTCTGTTCAGATGCAGTGGATGCATTTCCCACAAGTGCAACGTTCAGGCCTAGATGCTTCTTGTGAGCAGGTGCAAATAGGTGAGGGGAAACCTGATGCTAGACATAGCAATGCTAAGGGGAGATACAACATGGTCTTGGTTCTTCCCCAGGCAAGTCTATCCCTCCCATTTCCTGGGAATCTCACCTGTCAGCACGCCAGCTGTCAGATAAAGCTCAATGATATTGGTGGTAAAAGATGCCAGGATCATCCCAGCGGAAGCTAGCAGCCCACCGATGAGCATCACAGGCCGGCAGCCAAATTGGTTCACCATGATGCTGCATACTGGTCCTGGGAGGATGCAAAGGAGACACATTAGGAGACTTAGAAGGAGATAGGACAACTGGGAAGGTGCAGCCTGCACAAGCAGGGCACCAGGGGAAAATGAAACACTAATGATGGAGATCACTTCTTGGCTGCTTAGATACACAGCCCTTGGGCCCAGCCAAGGGAGAGAGACTACGGTGTGGAGACCTCTGTTTTGCCCTGCCTTCAGCCCCCTGTTCCCTGGGAACAAGAAGGGGCTCAGTGTGATAGGGAAAGCACTTCAGCAGTGGGAGCAAACCCCCTGTTAATTGTCTGAGAGGCAGATGGGGTGACCCCTGAAGTCTCCTAGGGCAGAGAAAATAGGGGCATGAAATGCAGCACACTCCTACAAGAGAAGCCATGGGACAATTGTGTTCTGCATGTTGGTTCATGACCGGACCCCTGAGTGTGAGGAGAGCCCATGGGGACGTGGTCTGGGCCCGTAGCAGGGCAGGGAAGGCACAAGTTAGGGAGGGGGAAGCGTATCCAAGCATCACCTGTCCCATAGAGCATGGCCAGCATGATGGAGGAAATCCAGGCTGTGTCACTGTAGCCCACGTGGAAATCTTTCATGAGCTCCTTGAAGTAGACACTGACGGCTTTCGGGAAGGCATAGGAGAAGCCAGTGATCACAAAGCAGCCAAAGAGCACAATCCAGCCCCAGCCACCATCTGGGGGCTTCACAGGAGCTGGGAGCTGCCCTTCCTCTGGGTCAGCTCTCCCCATCGTCTAGCCTGGGAGGGGAAAGGCAGACCAGGAGGAGGTAGGGCAACAGAGAGAGAGAGAAAAAAAAAAAATCTCTAGGCAGTGCAAGAAGAGTAGAGCACAGCAGTAAAACATTTACTACAAGGTTTCTCTCTACACCCACCATCTCCAAGCTCCAAGAGCCTCACTGGGGGACCACATAATCTCTCAGCACCTTCATCCTGCCAGGTAAGGCAGGATTGCTTCAGGGTGCAAGGTCAAGCCACAGATGGGCAGAGGGGGGCTCAGGGAAGCCCACAGCTCCATAACCCCTGGTCAGACACAGCCAAGCAGGGTCACAGCTCCCACCTGAGACTGGAGAGCTGCATCTGATGCAGTGGGGCATCAGGATCTGCAGCACCCTACTTGCTCCATATCTAGCCTTGCCTGCAGGCTGGTGCGAGGTGAGAGCCAGCAATGTGAATCCCGCTCAGCTCCCAAGATCTTCCTTTGAGCCTCTCCCCTCCTGGTCTGCTCCAGCTGGGAGCCTTCCAGGACCTGCCTTGCTGCAGATGCCTCCAGGAGTGAGGCACCGGAGGTCCATTAACCCCACTGTGCTTTCCTCTGGGAGGCCTCTGTGCGCAGCCTTCTCCCTTGCCCTCCCTTCCCCGCCGTGAGGGGCCAGATTTGGGAAATGGGTGAAGGGGGAGAGCATGGGCAAACCGGTGGTGGTGGTTATTTGCATGCCAGAGAGATTAGGGCTCTGCACCTACATGGACTGGCCGGAACAAAGCCTAAGGGGGGGAGAAGGAGGGAATTAGAGGGGATGTCTTGTGAGTCGCTCTCGGGGCTGTTAAGCTGCCCAAGAATTTTGCTCCAGTTGGCTGCTGTGGGTATGTTTTTCTCATATCTCCCCTCGGCACCAGGGCTCTGCCATACCCCTTCCAGCACCACTGGCCTCAGTTTCTTGGTCAGCCAGGCTTATTTTAACACCTGTATGCAAAAACATCACTGGCATTTGATTATAGACACTCCTAAGTAGCATCAGACAGGTGTTAGAAAGCAGTCGGGCTTTCTCCATGCCTGACCTGGGTTTTGCTGCATCTGGTTTGCCCTATCACCGTCCTGCTGGCATTACACCCCTAACATGGGTCCTGTCTCCTCCCAGCTCCCTTGGCTGAAGGACTACAAGATGGCAGCAATGTCCCCATCCCTTGGCACTGGCAATCATGAGAAATGTGAGCAGTCACACGCTGACAGGAGACCACTGAGGCACAAGGACACTCCTATGGATGGTACACACAGGGCTAGCACCTCAGAGCTGTGGATCTGGATGTATTGCTCAAGGCAGTCCCCCTTCTTTGTGTCCTCTAAGCAACGGGGGAGACTTGCCCTGATTCCCATGGCCCTGCTGTTGCTCTGCAGGTTGAACAAGTGCAAATCCTATAGGCAAAAGCACAGATGTCACAGGCTGGGGCAGAGGCCAGGTAAAGGACCCTTGCTTGCCAAGAGGTGGTCCTACCTTGTGACAGCCCTGAATCTTGCAGAAAAGGAGAGTGACTGGTCTTTCTCATTTTGCAGGAAGTTTGGCATGCAGAGCCAAGGCTGGAAACAGGGAAGTGCTCTGAGAGGGGTCTGAAACCATAGTTTAGGGGATGCTAGAGGAGAGACTTGCAAGACAAGAGAGCTAGGCCAGTTCTGGACCCCTCCGCAAGGGACATGGTGCGTGCACCCACAGTGCGTCAATGTAAAGAGGCACAAAATGGTCTTGGCCAGTTGGTTTTAGTCAGGTACCCTAGCACCACCTAGGAAGGGTAGAATCGGAGTCACCAGTCACCCACAGTGGTCTGCCTCCTTCCCCTCCCTGGGGAAACCTTGCTCCTGAAAACACTTGAGGGTTTGCTCATGGCAGTACCCAGGCATCTGCCACCACCACAGGTCCCTGCAGCAGAGATCCCCAAACTTTCAGGACCCCATCAGCCATGAAAAAAGGGAGCAGGATCTGTCTCTGAGTGTGGATTGGGGCAGCTTTTCTTCTGGATGGCCATATCTTAACAGCTCTTGGGCTGAACCACAGGGGATGGCGCAGGCTACTCCCGACTCTCCTCCCTAGCCCAGGACTCAGGGACTGTGGCAGGGGGCAGAGATATGAATTGAGAATAGGGTGCTATAAAGATGTTTCCAAGGCAAAGAATCATTGCAAGGAAGAAAAGATTAATTATACACTCTCCAGGCACCCACACCTTCCCCCTCACACTCTTTCAGGTGTTATCTGGATCACTAGCACCAGGACAGCCAGACTGAACAGTCTCGCTCAGCTTCTGCCGTTACCTGTCTGCTGCTCGTCTCCCAGCTCCACCATACTAACAAGCTAGGTACAGCTGTACAAAAGGTGACCTGCTGCAAAAGCGCAATGATTTCTCGAACAGTGCTGGTGCTCCACCACTGCACCGTCTGCTGCACATAGCTGCCTCAAATAAGAGCGACTGACACTAAATACACCCTAAGCCTTTTTATCCAAGCCCCTCTCCCAGCGTCACCCTTCTTGATCTCGTCCTGCACCACAAATCACATGAATCAATCAAACTATTGCATTTCATCTTTTTTTTTTTTCTCCCAGCTTCCTAGCAAGAAAATATTTGTCCATCTGCGGCATGCTCTTCAGAGATTTCTGTAGCATTGCCTGTCAATGATGAGTCAACAGCATCTGATTTTCAAGAGCACATTAGACAAATATCTATCAGTACTGTTTGTGTTTGGAGCTGGATGGGTACCTCTGCAGGAGCCACTTGCTCAGTGCTACACAACTGTACAGCAAGGCGTGAAGGGGCTTTTACCTGGTTGCAGCTAGACGTTGGCTGAAAAAGATGAGGTGCACCAGAGGAGTTCACCTGTGGAGATGCCTCCAAAGCCAATATGCTATAGCATAACTCTGCTGGAGATTTATACCCGCTCTGGGCTAGGCATTTCAGAGCTGCCTTGCTCCTAACACCACGGCGCATATGCTGGCTCTTCTGCTGACGGCTGCACACAGTGGTCACATCATGTACCCTGCACCTGCCTTTGCACACTCTACAGCTTGCTATTATTTTCTCCTCAGTTAAGGAGCTTTATCCATGGGTAAAAATACCATGGGTAAGTTCACATGCACCTAAAAGCTCATCAGCATGGGCACCTGCCCTTCCCCGTGCATCACAAGCAGGTGGGCCAGAGCAGGCTCGGCTGCAGAGCAAGCTGCAGGTGGGTGCCAGGAGAAGATTTGCACTGACACCAGAAGTCACAAGCCCAGGCTGGGAGGGCGAAGGCCACAGCAGGTTCAGCCGTGGCTGCCAGCCCCTGGATGCACACAGAGCAGTCGGTGCTGGACAATGCCCAGCAAAGCCCTGCTGTTGCAGGCAAGCTGTGTCCAGGAAGGTCTACACAAATGCTAGGATGGCTCCTCGTGCCTCCGCACAGTATGGATGGGGTGTGGGTGGGGGTCTGTTTATCAAACGCAAGGGCCACAATTCATGCCACCAGCCTCCCCACCTCACAGACATCACCCTGGGAAAGCATTTGTTAGAGAAATAAACAAGTGCAGCCCTGGAGTGAGATGTCCCATCGGCAGCCGGTGCCAGGGTGCAAGCATCCCTCCGCGCCACTGACCTGTGCAACGAAGCGACGACCTCCCAAGCACAGGCTGAGCCTCTGAGGGCTGAGTGGACCTGTCCGCAGCGCTCCCTTCTCCCTCCGGCTGGCACTTCCCGGCTCTGGATGAGGGTGCCCGGTTAGATGGTCCTGCTGGCTCTTTGCTCCATGGTGGGTACGCCGTCAGCCAGGCACGGGTCGATGCCCGCAGGAATCCAGCACCTGTCGAGTGGTCTCTTGTGCCCCGCTCCTTCCTTCGGGGCAACTATGTCCTCTCTAGAGAGCTAATACCCTCTCAGTCTGCTTTCCTCTGGCTCTGATGCTGCCCAGCAAAGCCACCCGTGGCCGACCCGGGGGGATGCCCCGTGAGAGGGGACCCCCTTACCTGCTGGGGGTGCAGGTAGTGCCCTGCGGCGCTCCCAGCGTGGATGTGGGTCAGCAGCCGCTTATGGTTTCAGGTCGGCAGAGATCGGCGGGTGCTGAGCGGGCAGAAAGCACTTCTCCACTTTTAAGAGGCTTTTCCAGCCAATGGGGAGGAGGTGGCTGCCTGCCGCGGCCCGAATCCCCCAGTAATCCTGCTGCCATGGGGCTCCTCGCCATTCCCCCCAGACCAGGGCAGGCTGGCAGGGGCAGATTCGGAGGGGGTGATGGCGGGGGGTGCCAGGGATGGAGGGTGGGTGCCAGGGAGGGGGGCAGTGCAGGACAAGGGCACAGGCCCACACTTCAGTAAGGGGTAAAATGGAGGAAGGGGACTGCTTTCAAAGCCCCCACCACCACCTCCTCAGCCGCCGGGCATAAGGATGGAGAAGCACTAATGTGGTCCTGCAGGGCATGTGCCCAGCAGAGACCAAAGACAAGGTGGACCGGCTGAGGCATCGCTGCCGTCTGTGGCTCGAAGGGCAGGATCCAGCCCACCCCTGGCAGCAAACTAACACCCCCTCCCCACCAAAACGAATCCCTCAGCAGCTGCCACCCAGGAGGGTGTCTGGTGGGCACCAGGGACAAGCCAGTCTCCAGCCATGCATGGGGGAACCCATTTTACACCCAGGGAGGGGACTGGGGCTGGCCCCAGGTGGGATTTTGGGGAAGGGGGGAGTGAAAGGCCCAGGCTCTAAACCCCCAGAGCCCCTCAGCCCCCACTGCTGTGCCTTCCACGGCGGCAGGGTGAGGGGGGGCTGCGGGGGCTTTGCAGCGCTCGCAGCCAGGGTTTAATTTCTATTAATAAGGCTAATCAGCTAAAGCCCTGGCCCTTGCTCGCGCTCCCTCCCTCGCCGCCTCTCCCTTTGGCCCCCGATGGTGGGGACAGGCTGGTGGGGCACCCACAGGACCCCCCCGGGGAGAAACCCTTACCCTCCACCCCGAGCAGCTCCCGGGGTGCCCCTGGGGCTTACAGCCTGGGTGAGGAGAAGATGGCCACCAGGCCTTGACCTCCCAGGGCAAGGCTTGCCCACGCATGGTGGCCGGCAAGTGGGGGCTTGCTGCCCTCCAGTGGCAGGACAGCTGGGGGGAGCCGGGGGTGGCTGGCGGTGGGTCGTGCAGCCCTCCTGGTGCCCTCCATGTCTGCCCTGGGCCCCTGGGCTGGAGGTTGCCCTTAGCTGAAGCCACTGCACGGCAGTGTTCAACATAAGCAGCCATCATGGCCCCACTGCTGATGGGGACCCCACACCTCTGCATCCTCTGACCGAGGCAATGTCCGAGCTGCTGGGACAGCTATGGAAGCGGCGCTCTCCATTTTATTTTTAAAAAAAAACCCAAATCTTTGTCACAGGACAATAGGCGAAGGAGCAGGGCAGCGGCGCTGGGCACTGTCACCTGCCCCTGCCTTGCCCCAGGGCTGCCCAGCAAGGGAAGGGGCCGCACCGAGGACGAGAAGGAGCAGATGCTGCTTCCAACAGACACAGTTGCCAATGGGGTCGAGAGCAGAAAGCTGCACGCTGCAGACCCCGTCAGCCAGACCACATCACTGGAAGCCTTCTTGTGGCCTCCTCCCTTCGGGGTTCATTTTTCGGTAGCAAAGGGACTGTTCGGCGAGTGTCTTTGGCCACAGCCAGGCTAGCAAAGCTTCGCCTTCCTCATCCTGCTAGCGCTGCCCCACGCCACAGATGATCTTACCCATCCATCCCTCCACCTCCCAGACCAACAGCATCCCCTCTCCCAGGCCACCAGCACCAGTAACAGCAGACTTCTCCCACTCAGGTACAGTCACATCACACAGGGATGGGAACAGGGGGATATCCAAAAAGAGCAGCAGGGGTCCGCCGCTGGCTAAAGAACACCAGACAGCCAGGCGAGATGGGTCCCTGTGTCCCGGAGGACGGAAGAGGAAAAGAGAGGTCACTCCATGAGTGGTAGCACAAGGTCGCTGCCCAGCTGGGGGGTCGCAGACCATCGCTTGTATGCGTCCCCCTTCCCTGCTGAAATTCTCTGCCATCTGCAGCCCTGCTTCATCGGATGATGGGTGCCGAGCGGTCGTTGGTGACCGTGGGACGCAGCTTGACTGTGGCAAAGGGGTTGGTACCTCTGGAAAGGGAAAGGAAAAAGGCAACCATCAGGAAATCTGCAAAAACCATGCAGGGGTCCTGCTGACCAAGCAAAGACTACTTAGTCCAGCCGGAGAGCCGCTGCCATGCCAAGGAGGAGAGTGTGGTAAAGCTGGCTGCTGAGTATGTTTCCTCCCTCCTTAACACACCCTGCTGCAGGTTCCCGTGTGGTGCCCCTTGGGCTCTCCTCAGGGCTTCTCACCCTCCCTCTTCCATGGGATGAAGAAGGGGCACTAGCATAAAGCTGTCCCTTGTGTTAGCACTCTACACTTGTGGCTCCTGACCTCCAAGCAAAGAGTCAAGGAGCAGAAAGAGGCCGCAGCACCATGGCAGAAACATGGAGACACCAACCCAGCTGCAGGGGGAAGGAAAATGGATTTATGGTAAGTCTCATCTCCACAGACCTGACTCATCAAAGCTAAAAGCCATGTCCCTTACACCTCCGTGCTTTCCAAGCGGGCAGAGCTGCAAAAATCATGTAGCTCCATGCTCAGGCTGCAAGCTGCTACTGTGGCTCTTCCAAGATGGATCAGAAGGAGCATGCAGGTCTGGCCATCTGCTCAGGGTGCTCAGGCCGTACCTGGTATTACCAGAGGTAGGAGAGAGCCTTCCCGGTCAGCCAGAATGGCCCACCTCTGGTGGACCCACCTATTGTCCTGGAAGGTGGGTTGTGCATTGCTTTCCTCCAGACTTTTTCATTCGCTGTTCCTCCCACATTTGATAATCCAATAGATTAAATAATAATAGTATTGTAATAATGCCCCCCCCCCCCGCCTGATGATTCCAGACCGCAGCTGCACGCCTCACTTACCGTGGGAAGAGTTCAGGGGGCTGCTCAACTACTCCTGATTTCTGTGAAAAGAAAGGCAGCAGTGAGCGATCCGAGGTGGGGAGGGGAATGGTGAGACAAAAGTGGGGCAGGAAACACTGCACACACGGAGGAAGATTTCACAAAACGCTTAAGTGAGTTAGGAGCCCAAGTCTTATTAATGGGGCTCTGACTCTTTATTCATTCAAACTTTGCATAATCTCACAAATTCACCACTACAGATAACACCCCGACTTCTGTGGTGGGGGTTGTCCCTACACCACAGGTTCCGTATTGCCCTAGGAAACCTCCCTTTGTCTTGGGGAAGAAAGGAGATGCCTTAAATCCCCAAAATGTCATGTCTGAAGAGCACAGCAAACAGTGACATTCTGAGCTACATTGCACCCTGCCAGCACAGCCAGAGATGCCCCCCTCATGTTGCCCACACATTCCAGCAAAGAGTTCATCATCAGCGCCCTCACGTTTCCTGCATCCACGGGGAACTCGAGAGCTGTAGCTACCTACCCTACACCACATACTGCTTAAATGTGGACCAACCTGATGGAGAAAGATGGACCTAGGCCCTGTGGCCCTTATTCTTGACCAGTAGATAGTGAAGGAACAGTGACAACTGGCCTGCTAAAGTATGTCAGTTTCTGTAGCTGGTGGCAGACAAGAAAGCCACATGTGGCTGTCTGTGCTACAGTTGGGAAGGCAAACACACATACATTTGCTCCTGGCTCAACTGGAGGATGTCTTGGGCAGAAGTTTAGAGCAAGGCTGAGTCCTTCCAAACTTCTGATGAGGCTCAATCGCTCTGCCATGGTACTCCAAATGCTCCAGGCATTTCATTGCTCAATCCCAGGTCTATCCCTACACCTTAGCCCTGGGACCAGACGGAAAGCAGTGACCCAAAGGCGGGGTTTGGCTGCAGAGCCTGTTCCCCTCTGTGTTGTACAGCCTGAGGCTCCCCGAAACCACAGAGCAGGACATGAAGGTAAAAAAGAATAATTAAATGATGCATTTTTCAGTCCTTTGAGCCATCCAGTTGCTTGCAACCTCTCACTGGCCTGGAACCAGTGGCCAGAGATGAGGTTTCCCAGACTCCTGTGAGACTGCGCAAGTGATGTCCCACGGGCAGCACCATTTTTCCCTCTCCCAGGTCCTCTCCTTTAACTGTCCCCAACTTTAACTTTGTCCTCACCAGTCAATTCCCCACAGCTGGAAGCAGTGATAAGTGAAGGATTTCCTTCTCAGTATGCTATCCATAAGCCATGGGTTGGACACAACTTGTTGTAAGGCTCTCCAAAATGGCTGTGCCCTCAGCCTTTGCCCCTAGCTTTTCCCCTACCCCAGCTGTGACTTTAACCCAACCCTTGCTTGATTTTAGAAGAGGAGCCTGATGAAACTCCTCTCCACTCTTTGAAGGGAGAAGAAGGATGGCATCTCTGTTAGCTGGTCACCCACTCCCAGCCCAGCCTGATCACTCCATGGTCCTACTATTAGCAGAAAGAGGCGCTGCCCTGGAGCCACCAGAAATCAGGCTGGGAGGTCATGGAGAAAAGAACTGAACTGAAGGGCCCCTGGTGAGCAAAAAGAGAGAGAAATGACAAGGGCACTGGCAGAAAAGCAGTCCCTCAAGGGAGGAAAGCCAGGGACTGCAGATCTGCACATACAAGGCCAACTGGCAAGGTCCACTAGGAGATGGTGGCATGGGAACAGATCGGGTGAGAAAGGCCAGTGCTAACAAGACCCCTTAGGTCAGGAAGGAAAGGGATCACACACCAACATCTGGAAGGTGTTTTTCTTTCTCAGAAGGCCAATGGAGAAAAGGTGTGCCTTGGAGGATGCAAGTCAGACGTGGCCCACTCCACACACACACACCAGTCACTCCTCCTGCACTCACCTTGGAGCCAGAACTGACCGGGGTGGCCACCGCACTCTGATGACTGCTGACACCCATCGAGAGGGGAGGTGGGTTTGGCAAACTGGGCTGGGCAGCAGCAGGCCAGTAATTGCTAGAGGAAGGAGTGCTGGGACGGTCCAGGATGTCATCCATACTGTGACTGCTTCGCAGTGGGAAGGACCTGAGCAAGAGGAGAAGACAGCGGGGTGAGAGTCAAAGAGCAAGGAACAGGGAGCATCACAGGTGCTATCCACAACATGTATCTCTGGGATGTCTCTGGAGAAAATACCTATGGCTTGGACTGGCGCAGTCACAAGCGCCTTTGAGAAGATACCGCACATGTTAGGGGAGCCATCTAGGGTAAGCCTGTGAGATCTCAGGGCACAGCAAGACTCTCAGCAGATGCTTCAGCATGGGAGCATTGCAGCTCTCCACAGGGCACACCCCAAACAGGCACCCCACTGGTGTCAGCGACCTACAAGGAGCCATTCCAGCTCCTGCCTGGCTGATTGCTCTCCTGTTACCTGGTGGCTGGCTCCTCCATCTCCCTCGCATCCTCCAGAGGCTTGACATAAGCTTCGGGGAACCAGCCGCATCTAAGGCACAAAAGCAGAGACAAATGAGGTCCAGGCAACCATTGTTTGTGGCTCTTCAGATCCAGCTGCCAAGCGCTCCTGATCTACACCCATCCCACACATCAACCAAGCCACAGCTGCCACCGCTACCTCGTGTGACAGGGTTTCTGTACATCTTTCACCCCCAGGTGGAGCACGGGGTTATTGCAAGACAGGCCTTGAGCTTGGAGCAGGACTTGCTTATCTCAGAGGCTGTGCAAAATCCCTGCTCCGGGGAGTAACGCTTGTGCAATCCAGGAAGAGACACTCTGACTGAGCGTGATGGCCAAGGCCAGCGCACAAGGAAGCTGTAGAAATCCCTTCTCCTCAGGGCAAAGCAGCTCCACCTCAGAAATCCCCCCCAGAAGAGAGGCGCTGCTCTTGCTCATCTTGCATCTGAGCGTGAGCCTCCCTCCGGAGCACGGTGCAGGGATGCCGTGTTTGCTTTGCAAACAGGTGTTGGCTGGCAGCGCCACGGGGAGTAATTCAGTAAGCGCTGGGTGCAGCAGTTTCCATGCCCTGTCTGTGCTGGAGGGTGCGGCGGCAGTTGCGGTGTGAGCTGAGAAACGCTGAGCCTCTCAGGTAACTCCAGCAGTTCACAGCCCTGAGCTGGGTCCCATGACAGGAGTCACTCAGTCACGCAAGCTGGGAGGGGGTCACTGCATCCCTGGTTCTTCCACCCAAAGCCCCTGGAGCCTTCTCAGGCAGTTCATCCACGCTCACCCTGTCCCACCGCATCTCCTCGGCTTGGAGAACCCCTGTGCTAGGCACAGCCTATGACGTGGCGATGTCCCACCCAGATGGTGGGTGAGACACAGTTGCCCAGGCCACACCAGGAGGGGAGGAGGGACACAGTTTTGGGCTTAAGCCTCCCAGCTTCACACCTGACAAGCCTGCACCAGGCTAATTTACAGCACCAAAGTCACGTACGTTGATGAGCCCTCCAGCTTGCCATACAGCCAGCCGTTCTGCGCGTCCGGCATCAGCACCGTGATGACATCCCCAGGGTCAAACCGTAGCAGGGTCCGGTTGGCGCCCGTCATGTGGGGCACAATAGCCTGCACTCTCGCCATGCCGGTCCTCCTCCTGCCTTCGCTGCCGCTGCTGGCCTCGCCGAAGGAACCCGAACGGGAGATACGGCCGGTAGGGAGCAAACCTGCAGGGAGGCATCAGAGGGGTCTGGCTGGAGTCCAGCATCCTCCTGCAAGACCTATGCTGCCTTGAAGGCACCCACACTTCCCCGGTCAAGTACTTATCCTAGAGGAGTAGATGGCCTTTCTCTGCAGGCAGAGAACAGGGCATAGCATGAGAAAGGGTAAAACATTCCTCTTGCAGGAGAAAATCAACTCAAGCTGAAACCACTTGGTTTGCACTGTGTCCTCTTTGGCCAGATGTCTAAGGCACAGGCACTGCCTGCTAAATGTCTGGCTGATGTCCCTCTTCCCAACCCTGCCAGAGCAACTGAAAATTTGGGTCTTTTTCCTGTCTCCCTGCCCCCCCCCCCTTTTTTTTTTAACACTTTCAGGAAGGAAAAGCAGGTGAGACATGAGGTAACTGGCTCTTTTTGTAGGTTTTGTAGGGCAGGGTAATATTTAATCGGGTAGCGCAAGGGAAGGTGCATTACCAAAATGGGAACTCCAGTAAGAATGGTTCAAGAAGCCTTGAAAATTGCACACCCGTGGGTTCCCTTCCTCATGCAGCCAGCCAGGAAACCTGGCCTTGTCCTGGATGGACCCTTCTCTGAAGACTGAGCTCACCCTCTGCTTCATTCAGCCTTGCCCTCCTCAGCCCCCATACACACTGTCCTCTCACCATGCCCAGGGATGTGGCTGAGGACCTGAGGATGTGGCTGAGGTCTGATAGGGCTGTGGTCCCTCCCCAAACCCAACCCTGTTCCCAGAGAGGCCCAACCACTGTGTGTCTCCCCAGTGTTTCTCCCAGACATGAGTCATACTTGCTGATGGTGTCCGCCGCAGCGGCCGCCTGGGGGAATCTAATTGAGGAGACAGTCTCATTTCTGGAGGCTCCGGAGAGAAGACGCTGGATCTACTCCCAGTCATGGGAGAAACCAGGGGTCTCTGGGGCTGTTGGAAGGAAAGGAGGCTGAATCCACAGGGGCTACATCAAGTGGAAGATGCTCTGAGAGATACCCAGTCCCTCTCAGAAAGCCAAACCCAGCACATTCCCCCACTGCAGCCATACACATGCTTCCCTTCGTCTTGGCCAGGAAGGGACACAGCAAATACCACAGTCGGCCAAGACTGGCTGGTCTGCAGCCTGAACGGGGAAGCTGCAGCCTCACCACTGCCAAGGCAGAGGCTGTCCATGAGCTCCTCACCATCTCGAGGTGGGTGGGGGTGAGCCGGCCTGACGGATACCCCTGGCTGTGGGAGGCCGCGAGAAGACCCTGTGAGTGGCTGTTTGAGGGGTTGCGGCTGGCCTCCAGCTGCTCCTTCCACTGTGGTGCCTTGGTCTGGATCATGCCCCGTGCCTGGGGAGAGAGAGAAAAAGAAGGGGTGATGGGCAGGGCAGAACAGCTACAGAGGGAGCCGAGGGCTGCCACGTACAGTAGATTAGAGACCAGGTCCTCCCACAATTATGTTTGTGGGAATGGCTAAACAGAGCCCCATGGGAGTGAATTTCTAGGATGGCACCCTCCAGCAGAGACTCCATGGTCTCCAATGACCCTTGCCATAAACTCCTACATCATCCTTCCATCTCCCATCACCCACGCACCCAACTAACACCATGTCAGCACCATCCTCACCCCTGGCCATGCTCTCCCAGCCCAGTACAGTCAGACTGGACCCCACAGCAAGAAAGGAAATAAAGTTTCCCACCCATTCCCTGCACAGATGCTGCCTTCACCCAAGGAGTGGCTCAGCCCTGGCTCCCTCCTGCCTGCATGGCCCTCCTCCAGCCATGCTGGTGCTCCCTCAGCTCCGCTCTCTGGCATGCCAGGGCCGTACCCTGCTGTAAAACTGGAGGAGAGTGTTGTAGAGCATCTGGTGCTTTTCAGCCAGGAAGCGGTACCGGCGTTTCTCCTCCAGCTCAGCCTCCCTCTGGCTCTCAGAGACAAACACCTGCATCTCCGAGCGCAGTCGCATCACATTCTCCTGTGCCACGGGGGAAAGAGGGAGGAAGGGATCAGCGTAAATCCATCCAAGTGGGCTCACACACGGCAAGGGAAGGGTTGAAACAGGTCATCATGTCTACCAGCTTCCCAGCCCACTCAAAGTGCTGGAGCAGCACAGACGAGCTAGAGCAGAGTGCCAGGGATTAAGTCCTTGCACACTGAGGGTTGCTAAATGAGGAAAGGGCTTGGCAGGACTGAGTACCACAGGTCAGCAGTACCCTGTAGAAAAAGAGTTTCCTCCTTTCCAGATAAGCCTGCTGCCTTTTGAACGTTGGGGCCAACCCCTTGGCTTTTAAGGAAGGACAAGGTTGCTTAGAAACCAGCCCTGACTCCAGAGAAATCATCCAGTTCTTTTTCCAACTCCCCTTCCTGCAGTCACGGCTCACCTTCATGTCCCGGACATTTTTATCACGGGCCCTCTCCATTCTCCACAGCTCTGCCATGCACTTATCCAGGTTGGTGGCTCTGCGCTGGTACTCCAGCTCATACTGCTTCTGGCTTTCCTGCCAGGGACAAACCAGGCTGGGTGAGGAACTGGAGACCCAACACCACTGTGATGCAGCAAGGGTCCTGCTCTGACAGGTGGTTGAGCATCTGAGTCCCTCTGAAATCAGGCTTCACTTGGACCTCTTATAAAAAGTCTTTCTTTACCTTTCTCTTCATTTTGAAGGATCCCAGAGTGCTAATGAGTCTCAGGATCTCAGCAGCAAGAACTGGTGCCCAGCTCCCCCTGCACTGACAGCAAGCCCCCAGGTCTCTGTCTCCCTCCGTGACACTACCCACCAGCATGGCCAGCTGGGCCACAACAGCACAGGACCCACACCTATTCAGAGGCTGTGGTTCAGGGAAGCTGGGAATTCTGCTTTTGGGATGCCAACTCTCTCAGCTCCATTGAAGCATTCAGCAAATCCCACTACACAAAGGAGAACAGCTGCCTGCCCTCTTTAGCCCTCCATCATCGGCCAAACTACTAGAGGTTTGGTCCATAATGGGAGAAGAAGATAAGCCCCCTTTAACTCCTGCTAAGGAAAGTCAAGGAAACACCTCAAGCACTCAAGCAAAAGCCCCTGGGTGGAGGGGAGAGGGAAACAAGGAGGGCTGAGGAGAAGAAGGGAGTTCATCACTCACGCTGATGAACTGCACGTCCATTTTGGTGTTCTTCTCCATGTGCTGCAGCAGGTCCACGTGGAAGGTCTGAGCCTGGAAGAGGCAAAGGAGCCATCACCCTCATCCCTTCACCATACGGGGTGAAGGAGTGGCTCACAAAGCCCACAGAGCTGGTGACTCCTTTGCCACCTGGACCACATACAGAAGCCAGAAATGGGCACATTAGGACTACCATGGAGTAGCCCTGCAGCCTGGGGGTGGGCACTCAGCACCCACCTGACTGTTAACCCCCAAGCTTCAGCGCAGGCACAAACAGCAGTATCTGGAAGGGTTAGCATCCCCTTCACTCCTGTCTCACCACTGCCACCCAGGAAAAGAGAGGATGACCTCACCGCATCTTCAGAGCCAGGCATTGCTCAGTCTACTGCACACCTGCCATGCTTGTGGAGAGGTGGTGACAGTCCACCAACAGCATCAAACACTGAACAACAGCCAGGCTCTGGGCATGCCAGCTCGGTAACACGCCTCTGTCACACGCAGCAGGGAGGCAGGCACCTGCCAGCAGGCATGTCAGAGGGCAGGACATGGGGCAAATTGGGCAAAATGCCAGCATGCTGTGGTTAAGGAAGTCCCTCTTTCCCCTACCTGCACCAGCCCCCAGGAAAACCACTCACCACGACTTCCAGATCAGAGCTCAGGAGTCTCTGCGTGTTGGACATCTGCACCAGAATTTCACCTTCACGGAAAAAGACAGGAGAGGGTAGAAAAATTCCTCGGCCATTTCTGTGTGTGCCCAAGGAGGCAGACCAGTAGAATACAACTCAGGCTGATGATATACGGGTGTTGAAAGTCCAACAGATATCGCAACGCACTGCTCTGTGGACCCTGAGAGAGGCTGGTAGCCTTTCTCCCCAGGGTTCAGCTCCACCATCACTCCCCAGGCACTGCCAGCACGGGATTGCTCCAGCCCACGAAGCTGCCGGACCAGCGCTCCGCTACAGCCCCCGGTGCCGGCAGGCAGCTTCGGCTCTGCCATGGGCTCCGGGTGCTGGGTTTCCACTCTGCCGCTGTCCCTACGAGGCCCATTTCCATCTCCAATGGCACCCCAGCTACAGTGAGTGGTTCTGGCTGTCCTACAGGAAAGAAGCTACAGCACTCACTGCCGATGCTGTGTGCAGTTCCGCTTCACCGGTGTTGGTAGTATGAAACCGTGAAGGGAAGAGACTGCTGACAGGGAGCAGAAGAGTGAGCTGGGTGGTGCAGACGATGGTAGGACTCTGCAGAAGGGACACATCTGCTGGAAGATTTTTACTAAAATGCTAAGTATCAGAGCAGCTCCCTGAACGTATTTTCAGCCGCTGTCATTAGGCTGCAGAATTATTTGCGCTGCTGAGTGTAAGCCCCTCAGCTCTGAGCTGCCATTTCAGCTGGCTGCAGGCTCAGGAGGACAACACCTCATCAGCTGTTGTCAGTCTGTGCTCTCCAGCTTTTCCCTCACACCTGCAAGGAGGAGCGAAATGGTTCCTCCAAGATGAAAACCTCAACTCTCAGGGCAGAATGCCCAGGCAAGGACTGGTTTCCATGAAAGGTCCATCCCTGGAGGTCCATCCCAGGAGCTGCGCTCAGCTGTTGATCTCAGAAAGTTACAGGGGAGAGTGCTGGGCCTTGGGGTTATTCAAGGATACACAATAAATTTGACTCTTATTGCCTGGACAGGGCCAGGCACTGTGAGACACCATTTAGAGGAGCTGTCTTCCTTCCCCCAATACCTAGAAAGGGATGAGCTAAGGGGGGAAGGCCAAAAAAGTGTAGCTGTGGCTCATCACAGGACAGAGGATGGCGAGCAGGAGAGCCTTACCCAGCACATGTGAGGTGGAGCTCTGCAGCGCTTGCTCCCCAATCTTCTCGATTGCCTTAAAATACACTTCAGCCGCTTTGGATAATGCTGCGAGGAGAGGAGAAGGGAGGTAAGGATCTGGCCTGCCTTCCCACCATCACCAGCCCCAGCAAGCAGCACACAGGACAGCCACCCCCTGGTACCTCGCCTATAGGCAAGGGCACCCAGTTTCTCCTCATCTGTGCCTAATAAGAGCAGTGGGTCCTGGAGCAGGAGAAGAGTGCCAAAGAGCAGCTCAGGACAAGTCAGAGGAGAGGACCAGCAGCCTTGTCCTGGGTGATGGCACAGCAGGTGCCCAGGACAGATTTGGCAGCACAGTCTGGAGCCCAGGCCATGCAGTACCCCACTTACCGTGGAAGGCACGCAGGTAGTTGTTTCCCAGGTACACCAGGTTCTCCAGCGCAGGGTTGAACTGCTCCAGAATACTCTGTGGCCAGGCAGAAGCACGTTAATGCCAGTCTTCCCCACATCCCAGAGACCTCAGCAGGTCGATGCCCTCCCGCTGCGGTTCGGCTGGGTGCAGCAGGGACACAGAGAGCTCCCCCAGCCACGACACTGGATGGCTGCAGTGATGTACAGCCGAGCACAAAGTCAGCTCCCTGCATCGGAGGTAGCTGCGACCTTCGGCTGCCCTGAATCCTCTCCAACCAGCTGGGAGAGGAGTAATGGCAGAGGGCAAGGTAGCTTCCTGGAGAGCCAAGCGGTCACCTGAAAATGGCTTTCTCCCAAGGCCCCACACTCGCTGCAAACGGGGGAGTAACTGCAAGGGGATCTGAGCAGCCTTTTCCCTCATCCCTGAGCCTGTTGGGACGAGGGCCACCGCTTATTATCCAGGCACAAACACAACTTTTTCCTGGCCAGGATGCCAGACTCGGCACCTTAGAGAAGGGATGGATTGCTTCAGACAGCCTCTCCGCTCTTACCTGCCCTATGTATCAAAGGTGTTTATTGCCGGCAGCAGAGCAGACCAGAGGGCAGAATACGCAATTCCCCCTTCTCCCAGCCCTCCCCACCTTGGTGCAGCACCGATGTGCATAGGGAAGCATTCGTGAGATCAGACTGCTCTTTCCAGCAAAGGGGAAAACAGCTGACTGAGCTCCGGCTTCCTACCGGCAACCAAGGCATGTCACCCTTCATAAATATGCCCCATATCCAAACCACCCTGGTTGCCCAGTTCCTTCACGGATCTGCCTTGGGTGCCACACCACCCTCCCCTCCTGCCAGCGGTCCGCTCTCAAACACAGCCCAGAGCCCACAGGAGCTGCTGCAGTTCAGCCCGGGGACAGATCCAGCCCTTGGCTGTCCACCCTTCGAGGGAGCCTTTGGCAGAAAACAGCTCTCCTCCCACCCACACATCTCCCCTATGCAGACAGTAGCAGTTTCTGGCATCAGCACTTACCTTATAGATGGAGATGGTGGATCTGTAGGACAGGTCCATCTCCAGAGCTTTTTCCCTCTTCTATGGAGAAGCAAGGAGCAAAGGAAAGCACAAGGTGCTATACCGGCCCGGAGGACTCTGCTTCTGCAGAGCCAGCTGGATAGAAAGAGCCTGTCGCTGGCAAGGTAGGACAGCAGGAAGACACAGACGTGGTACAAAGGGAACGGAGCACTGCTAGAGTTTAATAATTCACCAGCCAGGAGGCTGGAACTTGATCTCTGGAAGTAACCGGACTCTGGGAAGAGAGGAATCCTGTGACAGCCAGCAAGGACATGTGACCACCTCCTTTAATTATTGATTGCGGGCTCTGTACCCAGCTCCACCTGCCCTGACACCTGCGGAGCCAGCCACCTGCCAGAGTAACCGCCTTATGGCTCGCTGCCTCCATCACTGCCACCGCTCGGAGGTGGCTCGCTCAGCCTTGCTGCGCTAGCAGAGCATCCTCAGGTCTCTCGCGCACAGGCACCTCGAGTCAGGAGATCCCTATCAGCTTGTGATCACAGGCAGCAAGTAACTGGGGGGCGGGCAGGGGGGGACAAACATAAAGAAAGCTCAAAACGGGTTCCACCTCCTCCCTGCCCACTATTTCCCCACCCCAGGCCTCAGCCCTCTGGCTCTTTGCCTCCCTCCCGCTCCCAGTCTCAATGTGAGTCCCCGACAGCAGGCATGAGCTTGTGCCTGAACCCTCCGGCTCTCCCCGCCTGCGTGCAAGGAGCCCGAGCACAGCATCGCTCTGGGAAGCCCCTGCTGATGGTGCAGGCTTATAAAGAGAAGGGGAGAATGCAACCCAGGGGCAAAAAGCAGAAGGGAGCTCATGTTCTCTCTGTCTTGAGACGCAGGGTTTTGTTTTCCCACAGGAAGGTAGGCCCCTCTGTTACGTGAGAAAAAGAAAACCTTTATTCCACGTTAACAGCCCTGTAATTCCACAATCTCATTTGAGAAAGTGAAGATCAGAAGGCAGCTTATCAGTTTCTAGCCCTATTCATGACTCAGCACCCACACTCCTGCCAGAGCTGTCCCTTCAGAATTGGTGGGCACCAGGTCCAGCAGGCTTGCAGCAGTTACCTTGTCCAGGAACCCCCTGGGGCTACCAAAATTGAAGCCCCAGCTCCAGTCATTGGTATCCTGAGGGATTTCGGTGTTCCTCTTTCTAGGCCTGACCAGCACCAAGAGGATTCTCACATGGGAGTGGGTACAAAGCCTCTCCACTGGCTGCAACTAATAAGCCCAGCGTGCAATGCCGCACTTCATGGGACCACCAGCCACACACACCACACACGTGCTCCCAGGACTGGCAGCAGGGACAGGCCATTCACCTCTTCAGCCCATACAAAGGGTATAATCCTGTGTCTCAAGGGCCCCAATTCCTGATTTTCTACCTGTAAGAAATTCAGAGGCTACAAGCTCAGAACCCCTCTGGGATTTTGCACAATGGAGAGAGAGACAAGACAGCCATAGACTGCATGACAGTGGAACCAAATGTAAACCTCTTTATTTCAGGGCATGTTAGTTTTTTCACAGAAGCACTGCTCACAAGAGCAGTCCGTCCCATCAAAAGCAAATGATTAAGAATTCAGTTTTCCAGGTTACTCCTCAAAACGCCTCCCAATAGATACATAAATTATTTATAAATATGCAAAATTTACCACAGAAACATCAAGTAGCGTAGCATTCCCAATGGAATTTCCAGCAGTAAAAAAAACCCAGTAAATCCAAATTGTCACAGGGTCAGCTTCTTTGGTGGGAACCGATCTCAGAGCATTTCAATTCCATGTTTAGAATAAAGAGAAACGATCTCTCTACCAAGCCAAGGCTATTGTCCCTCATCTCGAGCTTGCTGCAAGTGAAGACGGGCTTTCACGTCTCAGCCCTTGAGCAAAGAGTAACACAGCAAGTCAGGCAGCACAGAACAGTCTCTGGGGTGGTCTGCTCCCACCCTGGGCGCAGTCAGTACCTACGTTGCCAGCCTATCTCGGAGGGGAAAGGGGAAGGTGCTACAGAAGACAATTGGCTCAGGAAAGGTTCCCCCTTCTCCCAAGGCCAGTCACAACATTCTGCATCATATCCACTGCGGAAAGTTGCAGCGTTTCTGCTCCCCATTAAACTGGGCGTGTTGAGGGAAGAATAATCCCTTTTGCCCATAGTATACACTCCGAAACACCAAGTAATCCCTGAAGCTTTATCTGGCCTGGGCCTATTCTGTGATGTGGGAAGGTGCACGGTGCTTTGTCAGTGGAGGTGCTGCACAGACAGGAGAGATTCCAGCTGCTACAGCTCAAGACAGGTAGGTGAGGGCTCTGGCTTCTGGGAAGGGCTGTATGGTCAGATAGCAGGGCAGCAAAACCGAGCACAGCAGCAAAGATGGGGCTATGGCATGAAAGTACCTGTCAGCATTTCACAGCTGTCTGGGAATACACGGGTGTGTCCTGCAATACATCTATATGTGCACTGTTGTCTATTAAGTATCATTAATTCCTCATTATTAGTAGTAGTAGTAGTCCCTCCCCCACCTCAACGTCTTGGTTCAAGGGCAAATCCGAGCCATTCCAGTGTCTTCTGCTCCTTGCCGTGGGGATGCTGAACAGGACCCCCCAGGTCAGTCATCGGCAGAGATGTTGCACCAGCTGCTCGAACTGCTCCCGCTGCTGGTAGATGTAAAGCTGGGTGTCCCAGAGAGCGTTCACCAGCACGGTGTCATTCACCTCATCCAACATCACCTCCGTGTGCAACTGAGGGCTGAGCCTGCATACGGCAAGACAGCATCACCAGCTGGTCACAGACATGCACATGACAAGGCAGCGAGCCTGCCAAGCACAAGACTTGTGCAAAGTGGCTCCCGCTGTCCTGGGTGTTCACTTGCCCCTATCTAGCAGGTTTGCAGAGCAGAGGCCTTCCCCCTCCTTCAAGACCCAGACACACTCAAGGCTGAGCCATAGTTCAGCAACTGCACCACTTAAGTAAGGCACGAGTGTCAAAACATGCTGTGCGTGGTGGAACAGGGCAAGACGCACATCCCCTAAGGACCCTGTTAGACAGCATCCCCAGAGATCCCACTAACTGACTCCAAACAAGGTGTGCTCAGTCCACCGTTGGGCCATGGCATCCTCTGATATGTCACTGAGGCATGAGGAGAGGGGGCAGGGGGCCGGGTCTGGGCAGGCATGCCTCTGGAGGGGACACTATTTGGGATTACGCATGCCACAGCCAGGTCTGAAGTGAGAGGGATAAAAATAGGTCTGTGCAGAGAGCGGAAAGGAAGCTCCTACCGGAAATACGGGACATCCGTCATCTCGCACCAGGCCCTGGCACGATCCACAGCTGGGCCATCTGCGTCAGTGCACTGCAGGAGAAACAGGCCCAGAGTTAGAGCCTGACTGTCACACTGCTCTCCCCCTGCCTGCAAGAGGCTCCCTTGGCACCAAGTCGAACTTGCGCAAGCCGCAGAGGGAGAGGAAAAACCAGGAGCAAGTGCATCCTGGATGGCAACATTCACCACCAAGAGTGGGGTGACTGTTTGCTGTTTTGTTTCGGTTTGGGGTGGTTTTTTGTTTGTTTTTGTTTTTGTTTTTTTTTAATATAAGAACTGTAATCCCCATCCTTGGGACACAAGGAATCGCACCCTACAGATTCTCCATCCATCACAGCATTGAGGGGATTCCCTTAAAGAAACCCCCAGGATGATCTGAATCACAGCCTCCTTGGGATTTCATCTCTATCCATTTCTGTCCAAGCCCAGTACCAGTAGAGCCTGTGATTAACTGCAGGCTTTCTGGGCTATGCTGGGACAGCTTCCCTGGGAGCCCTGAAATAAAAGACAGGGGAAGAAGAAGGACCTCTCTGAGTATTTTCTGGCTTTAGAAAGCTACGAGGAGATAAAGCAAAAGAGTTAAGTTTACAGTCAAAACCTCAGTTATGATCATTCATTTGGAGTGTTTTCACGTACAACATTAAATGAGCTTCTTTCTGAAGCATCCAAGAAAGTACGCCTATTACACACTCCTAACCACAGCTCTGAACTACTGCTTTTTATTAGTGATACTCCCACTTCTCTAGCATTTGCTAATTTCCCCAGTGGGGATAACAAAGATTTTCCAAAGAAAAATTAATTGCTGTTTTCTGCGGCTTGATTTTTTTGGTCCAGGTTGTTCAGATGATAATCAGTGCTCCCTGGAAAGATACTGAGTTTCATGAACTCACACCTGCAAACATTCCTAGCGGTCACCAACCACCATCCTGTCCTCAGCTCTCCCATAGCTTAGCTCCTTACAGCTGAAGGAACTGCACTTCCCTTGGCACTTGAAACCCCAAACAGGCAGACAGGGCTTCAGACCTTCTGTGCTCCCCACAATTCTTAGGTTACCCACTACATCCATTCCTTGAACTGGCTGTGGTCAGAGCAGTTCCAAGGAAATACAATTTTCTTCTATAAGGAAGCAGCTGAAGACTGGAAACCTTTGCTGTCTCCCTGCAAACAGCCCCAGAGGTCTTCCCCCAACCCTTCCTCCCAGTACTCACACAATCCACCACCATCTTGCCAAGCTCCCTGGCCCCAAAGACGGTCTTCGCCAGCTCCCAAGGGTTGGAGGGGCGGAAAACATCCACAGAGCTCACCGGGACCTGCGGAGGCTTCCCTGTCCCCAGGGAGACCACCAACCCCAGTTTTCTTACTTCCTGCCTCTGACCCTGTGGACAAACAAAAGATTTGTTTGCAAGGACCAACAATTAAGGTGGAGCACGTCTTTCACAGCAGTCTTGGGGAAGCTCTGAAAGCCAAGGCAAAAGACTCAGCAGCCTTTTCTCTCCCCCATCCTCCCCCTTTAGTACTGCCTGGTGAGACAGGTATCATCCACGCGACCTCAACAGTTCCACTGTTCTGTCCCTTACAACCCTAGCTGCACCCAAACCCATGGGATCACCCCAAAGATGAGTCCGAGGACCAGATGACTGTGAAACAGTCTAACTCTTTCAGTCATTTTGGCAACACAGCTCCCCTTTCAGCTACAGGGAGCAGCAGCTGCCAGTAGTTAGTCATCTTTCTGAGGAACTTGCCACACCACAGAAGGCATTCACTCTTCAGCCTTGCAGGGTGCCCTACTATTGTCTTATCCATTTATTTTCAGGCAGGAAAAGGCCCCGCAGAGCTGCGTCAAAGGACACACACAACCATCAACTGAATCATCATTGCTCAATGCAGCAAGGCCAGGCTGATGGGGCTGCCTCCCCATCTCACACCCTTGTCAGAAGAGATATTTCACCTGTCAGCCACCATTCCTGACACATATCCCCCTCCATACACTCCCTCCTAGGGTGCTGCAATGCTAACTCGTTTATCGACTAGAGAGGCATCCATTCCCAAATCCTTTTCCCCTTCAAGGGAGGCTCAGTGGAGCCGATAAAGCCTCAGTTACCAGTCAGGGCCAGGATTTCCCTCACCTTTTTGATCAGCGTCTTGTTGTACTCGTGGATCTCCGCCATGGCATCGAGGGTCGGGTTGTTGGCTAACAGCCCACCATCCAGAAAGCGGCCTATTGGCCGGAAATAAGTGGGGGCTGCACCACTGCAGCGGGCAGCGCGCCATACAAGTTGGTCTGGAGAGAGAGAAAGCATACGGCCTCTTGCAGCAACTTTCCTGTGCACAAGAAGCACCCCGCCTTCACCAACACAAAGCAGAAGGGCTTGCAATCCCAGAAGATCCTGCTCTAGATAGTTGTGCCTCTTTCTCCCAAACGTAAGTCCTCTGCTTGGATGCACAGGATTATTTTGGGGGGCTTTAAAAGATGTTCTCACCACTTTCTACATAACCTGGGTCAAATTCACTCTCTACCAGCTTCATTGCTGCTATTTTGATGGCGAACCAGTTATGTNGGGTTGTTGGCTAACAGCCCACCATCCAGAAAGCGGCCTATTGGCCGGAAATAAGTGGGGGCTGCGCCGCTGCAGCGGGCAGCGCGCCATACAAGTTGGTCTGGAGAGAGAGAGAAAGCATACGGCCTCTTGCAGCAACTTTCCTGTGCGCAAGAAGCACCCCGCCTTCACCAACACAAAGCAGAAGGGCTTGCAATCCCAGAAGACCCTGCTCTAGATAGTTGTGCCTCTTTCTCCCAAACGTAAGTCCTCTGCTTGGATGCACAGGATTATTTTGGGGGGCTTTAAAAGATGTTCTCACCACTTTCTACATAACCTGGGTCAAATTCACTCTCTACCAGCTTCATTGCTGCTATTTTGATGGCGAACCAGTTATGTTTGCTAGACAAAGCAAGCAGCAAGCTGGAGGCAGCTGCATGCTTCAGTAACACAGTTTTTCCATGTTAATCTGCTCCTGAGAGCACAGGGAAAGGTACTGACTGTATCCAGGACTCTTCTAGCAGACCACTTCTTCGTGAACCTCACTAGCCAGCCCCTGTTCCTAGTACAAGAGAAGTCAAGGGAAGAGGAGAGAAGAGAAAAGGGAACCATCACCTGGACCAAGCTACAAGTCAAGATCAGGGACGAGCCATTGCTGGGACACCCTGATTTTCAGAGCAATGGGAGGAAGAACAAGAAACCTTGTGTCTCTGAGGGATGGCCACGTCCTCTGCCAACCAGCTGGACTGCTGTGTGCCAGCATTTACCTTCTGGCTGAGTGAGTGGTTTGAAAGATGCGCTTGTCTTGTATTCAGTGGAGGTTTTTGTCTCTGGTACAGGGTAATTCCGGAAAAGGTGGAGCTCAGCTGGCTGCCGGTCGCACAACGTCCCTGTCACCATAACCCTGGGAAAGAGGACATGACAGAATACGTAAAATGGGAAAAAACCCATACTTATGACCTCAATAGTCTGCACATCACACTCCTCCAGATCTGCTCTAAGGAGAGGCTGAGCATCTCTGCTGAGAGGGGTCTAGAGCACACTCAGGAGAGCATCAACCAGTGCAGCCCCAGGCAGGACTTACTTGGGTTTTTGGACATCTGTCATTTTGGTGTTTTCCCCAAATTCCTTCTTCAAGAACTCATCCAGGGGCTCCGACTCGTAGGGCCGAGAACCCCGGAACACCATGTCCTTCATGCGGAAGTACAGGCAGCGCATGTAGTCCATGGACTTCCCTGAGACGGGCAACAGCAGGAGCAGGGGGTGGGAGGAAGGGCAGGCAAAACAAACAGCACATCAGAGATGGGACTCTCCAGGACCAGCGGGGAGACGGGAGGAGTCACTCCCAATCCCATCCCCTTCCCAGGCTGCCTGTCATCTGCTCAGACCTCAGCAGCATGACTAGGAAGGATTAAAGAGAAAGGACAAGCTTGGAGTGTTGTTTCCCACTACCAGAAAGTGCCGATCACCTTGCTGTAAAAAACCCCATGGAGAGAGCAGGAAGAACAGAACATTGCACTCTGCCATCACATGCCTCCCAAAACCCAGAGAGCTGCTCAAGGCCAGCTGACGTGAGAAGCGAGCGCAAAGCCAGGTCTAGGCTTTCCTTCATTAACAAACACCCCTTCCCTCCTCTGGCAGGGACAACAAATCTCAGTCGGGACTCAGAGGGGCAGCTCCCACCCCACATCCGCTCCCCATAGAGGAGCGATCGAGCCCACAGGAGTGAGAAGGGGCCCATTACTTGCACTGTCCTCACCGTGTACAATAGCCAAGGCCAAGATCCCCCCAGTGCTGGTTCCCGCAATCCAGTCAAAAATCTCACGAATGGGACGGCCCGCAGCCTTTTCGATAGCCAGGAGGAGTTGGATGAGCACCAGACCCCGGATGCCCCCTCCATCCAGGCACAAGAGGCGGTCGTGACTGGAGAGAGACAGACACACATGACCGGGAGCTACGGGACAGCTTACAAATCACAGCACGCCACAGTAACAAAAACACCACTATGGACAGCATAGTCAGGGAACAAATAAATCCAGTGGTGCTTCCTCAGACGCAAATAAGACTAGACCTGGCCAGATATGCCTTGTCAGAGCTGGTGCAACACCGCTTGCTCTTTTAGCCATCTCTAACCTCTACAGCAGAGAGGCATTCACAAGCCAAAAACGCATCCAAGTCCCTTACTATACAGTAATGTATATTGTGTCATAAATAAAAAGGAGACAGCCCTAAGTTCCTGCTAGCAGCACTTCAGTGCCAACTGCTCCATGCAAGGTGAGGTGTAGGCACTGCCAAGGCAGTGCACAGCCTGGCAAAGGAGCTGGGTGAGCATCAAGGCAGCGTGGGGAGACGGGGAAATCACAAAGCCAAAACAGTGTTTCGTGCCCAGCAGCAGAGTGGAAGGACAGAGTAGGGGTTTCACCTGCTGAGCTTGGGCTCCACTGCAGCTCCAGGGCTGCAGGCAGGAACAGGCACAAGGTTCTGGCAAAAACCGCAAGGTCAATGGACACTAAATAACGTGAGCTCTAAGGATGCCACATCCACGGATGTGGGTGGGGTGAATTCACACATATGGCTTTCACCTTCAAGTTCTACAGAAAGCCTGGACAGAAGCTGTTCCTCACTTACTTTCTTCTACCCTCACTGGGTGAGTCCACAACATCTGGTGCCTTCAAGAACTGCCCGAGCGTTGTGGAAATATACAGAAGGTCCTCGTACCCTAGAGGGCCAGGAACACGCAAACGAAAAAAGAATTAGAGACCACTTTGCTACCTGAACCCTCTGATACATGCCTCAGAGACATTAGTCAACCGAATTATACTTGATCAATTAGAAAACCTTCAATTATTCTTCCTACTTTCTCTCTTTCCCCAGAAAACTTGGTCAAGGTACCCAAACCTCCCACCCCTGCAGTAAATCATTTCCACCACAATCACACAAAGAACATCCAACTCCCTTCCCAATCAAATAAAGCTCCCTGCAGGAGACACAAGCCATCTTACCCACAGCCACCAGGTTCCCCCCCTACATTAAACTCTACACCAAAGAGGAGAAACCCCATCCTTTAGAGCAGGCAGCTGGAGATGCACTGGCAAAGACGAAGGATTTGTAGAAGCAGATGATGAGCACAGTAGGTGAGAGAGAAGGCAGAGCCTAGCAGCATGTCCACTACGCGGTTTACTGCAAGCCATAAGATAAAACCTAAATCTACTCCTGCAAGGTAACCTAGGCAGGAGAGCTGTGGGGACAGGGTGGCTTGTCATTACCACGCAGCCGACGTACACCCAGGCCACCCTGGGTGTGGGGCACCAATCCAGCCTAGGTGAGAAGCCAGCCTGTGAAACCAAAAGAAGAACAGGGGGAGAGAAGTTAAATACTCCTGCCAGCGCCCAGGCTGGAGGGTGGTTGTGGATGGCAACGAATGTGGTGAGGAGTTTCTTCAAGGGCCAGAGTCCAGGATGAAAAAGGGTGTCGCTCTGTCACTGCATCAGAGCTGAAACTTGGGGGGGCTGCCTTCACAAGGCCATAGTGAGAAGTCCTGGTGTCACCAGCCAGTGACACTTGTGGTGACACAGGACACACTCCAAGGCCTGGGGGGAAGAAACCACCAACCTGAGAGGGGAAGTGGATCAGAAGCTGCTGTTATCTGCCTGCATGCCCGTCACGAGGGTCAGAACCTCCCCCAAAGCCAACTCACCCACTGCCCACTCTGTAACCCCTCATGCTGCCTCTGCCCGAGCTCCAGAGCTCCCTGGAGGAGGAAAGCCAAGCACCTAGTATAGACCCGTGGGCTCATTCACACAGTCTGCACAGTACAGAGCACAAGCTACAACACGACCATATATCCCAAGTTTCGCTTGTCCTATGCATAACGTAAACCTTGTGACCAAAGTCGCTTATCCTTGGCCTTCATCCCTTCCCTCTCCCAGCTGCTGGCCTTCAGGATCTGAACAAGTGACGCTTCCAATTTCCTTGTGACACTGGGAGGTCCTCAAGGCAGACCAGCAAGTACCTCCCCTTCCGTACATGACCCAGCGGATAAAGTACATGCAGGCAACTAAGTCCTACACCTCTTCCAGAGGGGTGAGGGAACGAGTATTCCCTTTCCTTTTTACAGAGCTGTATTGTGTCAGGTCTATAAAACAGGTTTATGGTACAAGAGTTTAAAGTACACACACTGGAAAAACAGAGAAAAGTGAGAAGATCCTGCAACAGCTGAACAAGTACAGAGTCACCAGAAACCGAGACTGTCCCCAGAGCGCGGCCCATCTGAAGAAGAGATCTGAGACAGCACCATGAAGCAAGAAGGGAGGAGAGCAAGGGAGGGCCAGGGAAGGCTTTACCTAAGCTGTTGGAGCTGCTCCGCGAGGAAGGTTGGCCTTCCAGGAAGGAGGAGGCGGCAGATGGTGCCAGGCTTGGGGAGTCAGGGTTGGGTGGGTGGCAGCGTTCGGTCCCTACAGTTTGCAGCAGGTCTAAAAGCACTTTCCGGTTCGCACCTTAGGTGACGAAGGGGGAGTCACAGATCAGAAAGAGAATCAGTGCAGGCACACACTGCGGGGGCTCTGCTAAATCCACAGCAGCCCCAACCCTCATAAAACCTCTGGGATGACCTGGGGAAGGGGAAAGCAAGTCCTGGGTATCTGTCCCTTAACACCAAGCAGCAGGACTTGTGCACAGCAGGGGTACCCAAAGCTGTGCAGCTTCAAGTGTGTGTGCCACACACTTCTTGCCACTGAAGAACCACCCGTGTCTGCTTACGCCTGGGTGGTTCAGCAGCACTGTGTCATCCCGTTGTGAGCCTGCAGTGCCCGACACCGTGGCCTGAAAGAGGGTGAGTGCGTGCCAGCTTTTCCTCTTGCATCTCTGTCTCACAGAAGAGAAATTCATCAAGGGCTATTAATACAAAGCCTACGCTGCTAGCTCAGGAAGTGCCTACCCTGTGAGCAACTAGAAGCTGGGAAAAGCATGTTGGAGAAGCATTACCCATGTCTTCACCTCTCCCCAAGACACTGTTTTGGCCACCAAAGGGAGACAGGATGCTGCATTCACCCTGTAAAGCTGCTGACATGCTCCCTCACCTTTGCTGCTCCTGGCTGCCAACAGCCCTGGTGTCTCCCCAAAATCATTGGGGATCTCAACATCTCCTCCAAACACGACGATTGCTTTGATCATATCCAGATGGTCATGCTAGGGGACAAGAGAAAACTCAGTCAAGAGCCACGCTCCCCTTGGCTTCATAATCTCTCATTCCCTCCCTCCTCTTTTCTTTAGCCAAAGCACCCACAAGGGATCACCCCACGAAAGACTACAGCTAGAATTTCAAAGGAGTCTGTCCCTGCCTCAATCCTTCAAGAAAAATCTCTCTCTCCTTCCCAGCAGCCTCTGCAGAAAACTCACCTTCATGGCCAGGTGCAGCGGTGTGTTGCCATCCTGACCCCTGGCATTGGTGTGGGCCCCGTGTGTCAGCAGTACCATGGCGCAGTCAAAACGTCCCCTCTTGACTGCAATGTGCAGAGCCATGTCTGCTGTCCGGCTGGTCAAATTCACCTCGGAGCCATACTCAAGCAGCAGACGTGTCATCTGTCCTCAAGCATGCACGTGCCAGGTCAAGAAGAGAGAAAACGATCATGAGGACAACTGCCTGGGCACTCAAACAATCCAGGTCTCATGGCAAGCAAAGCAGGGAACGAGGAGGAATCCCTAGCTTGGATACAGCTGGCTGGCAGATGCCAGCCGCATTGTTCCAAGCGCTGGAGATGGGATTTCTCTGTGTTTTACCACAGAACTAGCTGGTGGTTGCACAATCTGGCTAGAGCTACCGGATGTTTTGGGACTTATATGCAAGTGTAGCAACTGGCTGAGAGCAATGGAGAAAAACCAGTTCCTATTCAGGAATCCTTGCAGACTGGAGGGAAAAAGTTTGCTTTTTGATATTCTCCTCTTTGTAAGCCAAGCAGATTTATGTCTGCTCCAAAACTCCACAGGACATTTCTGAGAGGGATGTCATACTGCAGGAGGGAAAACAGTCCTGCCATAGGAATGTCCTCTGCTTGCAACAAGCACCATTCAGGTGCTCCAGGCCTGGCATATCACACCACTGATCTGCCCATATCTGGCAGAAGATGGACCATAACCTCATGCCACCACCCTGTGCCTACCTCACACTCTCCCTGCAGTTTTCAAGGCATCAGTTTGCTTCCTTCCGCAAAACTGTCAGTAATGAGAGAAGAGAGCTCCCCCCAGGGGTAACAGTGACACTGCTGCAATTCCCCCAACAGAAAGGGAAAACGGACAAGCTGGCAGTTTCACAGCCAAGGATGACAGACTAGGTATGAGCCCATCAGTTTGTTTCACTGCAAGGCTCCACTGCTCCATCCCCCATGGCAACCAGCACTGATCAGCACAGGGCAAAGAGAATCAAACACCGGGCTGCTGGCTGGGCTCTGACACTCCCCGGGCTCTGCACATGCACTCAGGAAAGGGAGAGGTCACCAGCAGGAGGAATTAACCAGGTGCTGGGGTGGCAGCACTCTCTATGGCCCTCTCTATGGATTGGCTCCATTTACCTCTGCCTTCTTTGCCCAGTGCAGCGGAGTAGCTTCATAGCGCGGGTCCTTGGAGCGAACCTGGCTGGCATCCACCTCGAGGATGGCCTGGGCACACCTGGCAAAGACAATGAGATGAAGGGATGGGTGGCTGCCATATTGACTCACACCTCCACTCACATCAGCAGTTGCCTCCCACCCAGAGCCTTTCAGGAAATCCTTCAGCAGCAGCAGCAGCCGCCTCTCTGCAACACCTGCAAGTTCCTCAGCTGCAGTTTTGTTTTGCTCTTTTTAGAAAGGAAGGGCGCAACAGGAAGCATACAAGCAGCACAGCGTTCGGAGGAAGCAGGAGAATTCCTTCCCAATTCCAAGTTGTGGAGCAACATCTGGGTGCTTCTCCAATACAGGAATACGGCATTTCTGGAAAGTCTCAAGACCTGAGGGGAAATTCGACTCTTCTCCCTCTCTCTCCATGCAAATGTGGAGATAAGACTGAGATAGTTAAACACTTGCTTAAATTAAGAATCTGTATACTTCCCTACAGGTGAAAAATCACACCTATTGTGACTACACTAGTATCTAGTGCCTAGAAAAAGTGGGTAAGCAGACCTAAGAAACAGTAAGTATACACTCTCCACTCTGAAACACCACCAAATAAGCCATATACAGAGATCAAGCCCCACTGCAAACTAAGGGACCTAAGCATGTTTTTGGCTTGTGAATGTGTCTCTAATGTTGGAAAGCACTTTTGAAAATGCTGCAGCAGCTAGCATTGACTTGAGAGCCCTATTTGTAGAGCTCGGACATTCTATGAAAATTAAGTATTATAAAGCACATACAAAGAGAATCGAATTTCTCCAGGGAAAACAAAACAGGGAGTAAACATCGTGTCTCTTTTGATTCCATTCCAGAGAGTGTTATTAAGAGTCAAGAGTACCTTTGGCCCACAGGATACAGGAATATTAAATGAAAGCTTATTAGGATCAGAGCACTCAAAGACAGAGGTACAGCAATTAGCAATACTATTTAAGCATCAGTAAATCATCTTCTCACAGCTCATTCTGAGAAAAAGTATTTCACCAATATTTTTTAAAAAAGTCTGTGTCTTTCTCCTGATGTCTGATACTAAATTATATATAGAGAAAAATTCAGGCAAAAACTATTTTTTTTTCCTGAAAGTGTTTCTTTTCCACACTAGATCTTCCTTGTTCTTTTGCCATCTTGGTGATGCAGCAGAGAACATCACAGGACATCTTCCTACTGAGCACTGCCCTGAAAGAGGTCCAGTCTTGGACAACCCTGAGGAAGCAGACGGGTTCCCAGACTGGAGTAAGAGCTCTGTTCTGGCAGCCCAAGCGGTTACTTACCCTTTCTGGGAGAACTTCAGTGCTGTGTGGATGGGGTAGCCCAGCGTCCCCATGACACTGCAGCTGGCATGGCATTTCAGCAGAGACCGGACCATGTCCTCTTTGCCCAGCTGACAAGCGAGATGCAGAGCAGTCAGCCCTTCGTGGCTCAGGTGGTCCAAGCCACAAGTTGGGGTCCTGCCCAGGAGCTGGGAAGAGAAGACAATAGATAAATACACACAGAGAGACATGAAAGAGTGCTGACTGTCTCTCTGAGCTCCGAGGACAGAGTCTGGAGCACTGGGCTCCTCATGATGCTACAGCCTGTCCTCTCCACCCCTGCTTCCAACGCAATAGCTATGGAAGTGTTCCTTGTTTTCTCTCTCCAAAGGGTTGATCACCACTCTCTGTGCCCTATTCCTCTGGCCCATATGCTTCTGAGACACCCCTCAGTCAAAAAAGACTCACAAAACCTTGAACAACACAGCCCAACAGACTCTCACTGTCAGCTGCAGAACAGTAACACCGCATGAGCCAAGCTCAGCCCAACCAAATGAGAGTGCTAACTGAAACCAGTAGTTTCCTCTCCTGCTGCAGCCCCACCAGTTACCACGGCCAGTCAGCAGGCAAGGGCTCAACCTCCCCTGCAACCTCACCATTGCTTTTGGATACAAACAGGATTATCTTTAAACTACACATGCGGGGATATGTTTGAAGGAATTTTTCTATTCTCCCTGTAAAGTTTAGACCTGTTACCAGCTGACTGATTTGTTACACAAAAGCATGCCACTGCCATACTGGGGAAACCCTGCAAGCCCTGCTGCGCACAAGAGAAGCAGGAATTTAGAGTTTCTTTTGTCTGGTTTAGCAAGGAATCAAGAGAGAAAAGAAACAAACGGGAGACAAATCAGACCGGGAAGTATTTATGTAACCACAAGCCACGTTGCTGCCAACAGAAAAATCTTTTTAATACAAAGGTCTCAACTGTGCTGCTCTACAGCATGGCAAGCCCCGATAGTCATCCCTCCCCCATCACTTGTTAGGAAACCCCTGCACAGTCTGGCAGGAAGAGGGAGAGCTGTCACAACAGGTATTGGGCAAATTCAGGAGGCGCAGCAGTAGGGAAGAGCTGGTCTCACACTCACACTGGGTGCTAGGGAGCCGACAGACCTGAGGAACCGATGTGGAAGGCCACCCACACCCTCACGAACCCTGTCACTCTACCCAGTGCTTCTCAGCAATAGAGAACGCCTCTGGCATCAGACTGTCTCTGCCTCGAGGCTCTGATTGCTGTCCCCCATGCAAGGCTGCTCAGTTCAAACAACAGGTGATGTAGGCTCAGGAGAAACCACAGCGACTCCAAACTGTCCTTCAGTCTGTGGGCAGCACACACTCCCCCGCGGCAGCCTAAACACACGCTCCTCCACAGGAGCACTCTGCCCAGAACCAAATACCCTGCTCAGAGGAGACAGGAGAGCCAAGGGCCTGGGGAAAGGCAGGATGAAGACCTCATGCAAATACCAACGAAGGATACCCTCTAAGGAAACTTGCTTAAGATCCTTCTTCCACTGCATGGTGGAATCTGGAGCCTGCTTACAGGAAACAGCACCAGTAAAGGGGGATGAAAGAGGCTGAAATCAGCCTCAAGCCTTAACGCGATGCTGCAGCAGAGGGAACTGACTTTCTCCTCCCCTGTCTGCAGTTATTTTCCTGTCTCCCTCCTCACACCATAGAGAGGACCCATTCTAGTCCCACTCCCCCCCAACTTTGAAATCGCTCCCACCTCGATGATCTGTGGGCTGTTCCCTCGCACAGCATAGTGGAAAACAGTCTCCCCATTCCTGTCGGTAACGTCCACCCGTGCATGGCACTCCAGCAGCTCCAGCAGGCACTCCATGTCTCCCTTGCGGCACGCCAGGTGCAGCGGGGTGCAGCCATCCTCACTGTCCCTGCTGTTTATGCAGCTGCAAAAGAGGAGTCAACGTGAGGCCTGGGAAGGGATGCAAAGACGAGGACGTGCAGCTGCCCTGGGACCTGACGCAAAGGTACCTTCTGTGTCTGTGATGGGCCCAGCTGGTGTGAACCACAAGATTCATGAAAGCCCGGCCTCTTGCCAGGGAAGAGTCCCCAAGCAGCCCTGCCATGGACCCTCTCCCTGACACGCTGCTCCTTCCTCTGCCCCCCATATGGGAGTAGCTCTCTCTGCCCAAAGGAAGGCAGGAGACAGGTTAGTCAGCAACCTGGCGGAGGTGCTGCCATTAGTCCTCCAGTCCTCTAACTCCTCACTAGTCTCCCCTATCCCCAATGAACTTGCTCATGGGAAGAGAGCAAGAGCTTGTGGCCAAAAACTGTTTCCAGAAAGACAGTCCTACTGTACCTCCTTTCTTGTGGTTTACAAAGTCAGCCACAACCCCCTCCAAAAAGCAGCTCCACAAAGGTTGTAAGAGTCTAATTAGTGTCTGTAGCAATGGTTCAATTCTTTAGCTCACCAGAGCTCTGGGCTTTTAACGTCCACAGCATCAGGTTGAAAGCTCACCAATAAGCTTACACTAAGCAACCATTGGACCCGCTTTGCTACCACATCTGTCATTCAGGCAAGACACACCAAGGCCAGCACTTTTAAACTCGACCTCTGCAGTAACCACAGGCGCTAAGATCCCCCAAGCAGTAGCCCACATTGCTTTGGTACATCAAGCCAGGATACCCTAAACTAGCCCTGCCTGCCCTTCCGAGCTTGTTCCCAGCACCAGGCCCACTGGAGACCCCTCCCGCCCCTTGCCTCAGAATGTGGTTGTGCCGGAAGCTCTCACGATGGCCAAATTCCACTGCAACGTGCGCTGAGGACCAGCTGGGGTGGTTGCGGAAGCAGTCACTGAGCTGCTGGAGATCCTCCAGCGACAAGGGCTGGCACGAGCTCTCGTAGAAAGGGCGCAGCTGCCCAGCATACTGCTCAAAACGCACCAGGGCATCTGCTTCATTGTCAAGTTGGAAGAGCCTGGAGGAAAGGCAAACACAGTGTTGGTCCTGCTCAAAAACACAACCTCCATCCCATGTATCTGAGCTAAACAGCTCTTCTCCAAACATTAGTGCTGGGGACTTTCCTATTCCTCTTCGTCTGGTGTCATACTTGTTCCAAGGGAAGAAGGGAGCCTACTTCATTAGCAGAGAGCATCTCCTCTTCCTGAGGAACGTTACCTTTTGGGCTGAAGCATCCTGTGCTCCAGATGCTGAAACAGCAACAGGTACGAGTGGAAGGGCATCTACCTGTGGATATTCTGACCTGAGTATCTATTTCATAGGAGCTTGTTTTCACAGCGTTTGGACTCTGTCCTGCCCTGCTCATGCAAGCTGTTTTGCTGACAACTCCTCCACCAGCACACGCAGGGGCCTCCCACTCCTCATGAGCCCACCTGCTGATCAAACACCCCACGCCCACAGCCACGGAGCACTGCGGTCCCGAGATCGGAAATTTTGTGTCTTTCGCTTCATACTTCAGTAGTGATTGCTAAAGGTCCCTCACTTACCGGAAAGCGACCTGTGGGCTCTGGGGATTCACCAGCAGGCAATCCCACGAGCGAGCGAGGTTGTTCTTAAAGAGGGCCACCCTGCCTTCCTCCCTCAGGCAGGTGTGAGCGGCGTACTCGGCAGCCGGCACCTCCTTCACCCGGTAAGGGTTTGTGAATATCTGGGTGACGCTGTTGATGGTATTCACCAGCCGGCCAAGGAACTGCATCTTTCTGGAGCCTCAGGCGGTGTCTCCCCCGCGGCCTGAGGGAAACCCGGTGACCGGCTCCGCCCGGCCCCTGCCCTTCCCTGAACTTAGCGACCTAGCACCGGGAAAGGAGAACCGAAAGCCGCCGGGGTGACACACCGCCTCGGGAGGAAAGTCCGGCACCTACGGTTTACTTTCCTGGCGCCTCCGGGAAGAGCACCCGCTTCTCCTCAGCGCCTCACGGCCGCCGCCGCCACCGCCGCCGACCTCCCTCTCACGGGCCTCACTCCGCCGCCTCGGCGGGAAACCTCCCACCTCCGCCGCCCTGCCGCCTGCCCGCGCTAGGAGGAGGAGGAGCCGCCTGCCGCCGGGGGAGGCGGAGGGGAGCCCGGGGCTGGGGGCGGANGCCGCCCGCCAATCGCCGCACCGCCCCCCGGGATTGGCCAATCAGCGGCGCCGCTCCCCCGGGGCGGGGCGATTGGGGCGGGGGAGCGCGGCCGGCGCCGCTGCGTCACTCCCGCCGCCATCCCGGAGAAGGGCGGAAAGGCGGGGGGCGCCATCTTTGTGAAGGGAGAAGAGGGGCGTGCGCCCTTCTTAAAGCGGCAGCGGCCCATTCCGCTGGGGTTGGGCGGGGCCTTCCGCGCCCAGGTGCGGCGTGCGTCACCCCGAAATTTGGGGAAAACTCCCCCATTTTGGAAGGCGGCTGCATTCGTACCCCGGCAGCGTGCGAGGCGGGGGCGCGCACTTTAAGCTCAGCGGCCGCTTTAAGGGCGGGGTCCGCCCCGCGCGGCGGCGGTGGTAGCGGCGAAGGGGGCGGGGCGAAGGTGACGTCACCGCATGACTGTGTTTTTATGAATGAAAAGAATCCGCGGGTGAGTAATCGCGGGGAGCGGGGCTGGAAGCGCCGCCGCCGCCCGACGGCCCGACCCGGCAGCGGCTCCGCGGGGATCAGCGCAGCCCCCCGGTAAGCGCCGGACGGGACGGGGGGATGGGGGGGCCGGGACGGGGCAGGAGAGACCCCGCCGGGGGCGGCCGGGATGGGGGGGGGCGGGGGGGTCCGGCACCGGCTGGAGGCCGCTCTTGCCGCCGC